>RJWJ010035165.1:0-16813 GCA_004363605.1 Indri indri
AGGGCTGCAGAGAGGGTCGTCTTCAGATGTGGACAGCAGTTCAGGGGCCCAAAGCTGAGCAGAGAGAGATGGAGATGGAGGCAGAAATAGAGAACGAGAGAGACAGCAGAGACAGGTGGTCTGGGGAAGGGCATGAGGCGGCCTCCCCGGGGTGTGCGCAGAAACGTAGGCTCTCCCTGGCCCATCTCCTTGTTTGATCTGAAGGCGCAAACCTCCACGCAGGGCGTTCTATTGCCCACGAACTAAGTCTTCACTGCACACGGGCAGGAGCAGGGTTAGGAAAGAGAATGGGGCCCTCCCAGCCTCATTCCCGAGTCAGCGCTGCCTTCTCCCAACCCGGTCAGAACTTTGGAGAGAGGAACGGGATGGAAACGTCGCCCTTGCATTTTCAGAAACAGAGAAAAGTACTCCTGAGAGCATCGGAGTTACAGCTTTTATTTGTTCATAAAGTACTTGAACACACTGAATTGCATCACCGTATAAAACATGAAGTAATGGTCCAAATTTACATAGCAGATAATTGAAGATTATAAAGGCAAAGTAGCTTTCCCAGGATCAAAGCAAACGAGACATAGCCAAGACTAGAATCTGGGTCTTTAACTCTTTGACACTTTATCCTCCACAGCATTAGACTCCTGACTCTCTTTCCCAAAAGGCAGCTAAACGGATAGCAATTCTGTGTGGGTGTGCACATGCAAACACGCACACACGTGAACACGCACACACACATGGTGTCTTTTCATGCTCGAGTGACATCAGATACTCTGGGCAAGAAGAAAACCACCAGGTATGAGGTAAGGAAGGAAAGTTCTTCCTCCTGACTTCTTAATTTTCTTTTTTTTTTTTACTGATAGTTACCTCTTTCTACAATGGCACCATAACGGTAAGAGACACTGTTGGGTGACAGAATACCCTTTTCCCACTCTGCCATAGAAATCCACTTGCACAATCATGCCCCATTTTAATTCTCAAAATCCTTCTCCATGAACCCTGCCCTGACGAGAAGAGGCAAAAATGGACTCTCTAGCCTCTGTGCCACCAGGGCACGTACTGTCTACACCATGGCCACAGGGCATCTCGGGACACCCCAGGGCACACCGACCATCCTGCCAGCAAGCTGTGAGCTCCTCAAAGGCAATGGTGACCTTCCTGTCTCTGTCTCTCCCCATGTGACCTCAGAGAGCCTGTTCCTAAGCGTCTGCTCCAGTATTTCTTAAGGGTGAAATTGCAGAGTGAAGGAGGGAAGGAGGACGTAGGATGGTGAGATGCACAGCGCTCGGCCTCAGCTGCCTGTTCTCAGCCAGGCGGTCAGCGCGCTGTAGGTGCTCCTTCCCCCTGCATTCCAGTTACGAGTCGTACCAGAGCCAGCGTGCTGTTGGGTAGAGCTGTTCTTGCCGCCACCTCTTCCACATCCACTTCAAAAAACTGTCAAATCTGCCTTTTCAAATCTGACAATTCTAAACAAGCAAAACTACACTGGCCTGAAGCCAGAGCTTCCTGGACTCAGCCTGGCATGTCCCCAGTAAGCCAACACTGCCCGTGACAAAGGGCCTGGGGTCTTGACTGTTACCTGGGGAAGAACCCCTGTGAGGGCTGGCGGAGGCCTGGCAGTGGAGGGGCCACACATGGGCCATGTGAGGAGTGCTCGGTTCACTCAAACGAATGACTGACCAAGTGCCTACAAGGGGCCGGGAATGCGCTGGGCACCGGGACGTCCAAGATGAATCAGATGTGGGCTCCGACTTCAAGAAGCTTATGGTTTATATTCTTCTCGTCCCTTCTGACCAGTACTCCCACTGCTTTGAGGCCTGTGGACACACAGAGTTGCCAGAGCAGGCGGCTGGCAACTGAAAAACTCTAACTGGTACACGACTTCTCCTTTCTACAGTTTCTTTCATTCCCTACAAGCACAATTATACCCATAAACCAGAGACTTCTCAAGCTGAGAAATACCTGTGATACAATTTGATTCTCCTAAACCAAAGGTGGGACCAGAATTTTCCATTAGCGTCTTGAAGTTTAGGGTAGTGTGTGCTCATGTTCTTCTCTCCTAATCTTCAATCCCCCTAGTGTAATGTAAAAGCTCTTTTTCGGGGTGATTGTTGGAGTTTTCCATCAAACAAATGGAAATGATTGACAATTCGATTTCCTAAATTTTACGAATCAGCATTACAGATAGCTGCCAGTCAGCACTACTGAGTAGCATGGGGCACAGTCAGCACCTGAGCTGAGACTTCCCGGCCACACATGGAGGCCTTTATTCTGCAGCTGGCTTGGAGCGGCCTCTTCAGGTGAGAAGTCCTAGTTCATGAAGTCACCCTCGGACCCGCACTGCTGTCACCTCGGTCCTTTAGAATCCGAGAGACACCGAGGTGGGACTTAGCCTGGGCCCAAGGGCGGTCTCTTAAAATGCCTCCAGGGGATTTGCTTTGAAGACAAGATGTCTTTCAGCCCCTTCAACTGTTTTTCTTGGTTTGTTAAGTGCGTAAACCAAACTACAACCAAGCTCAAGAACTTGTGGGCTTTAGTGCAACAGCAGCAAGATTTTGAGGTCCTCAAGTATTTCATCCCACAAATATTTATCAAGCATTTAGCATGGTGCCAGGCACCGTGCTGACTTTCCAAATAAACGTGGTCCCGTGGGGAACTCAGAGAGTCACTCGTTTCTTCACATTTAGCCAACAGCCGTGAGCAGAGCTTTGCGTGAGATTTTAGGGCAGGGGATGAAAACAAAAATATGTGACACTCTTGAGACAGTTTGAGGTTTTTGTTTGTTTGTTTATGTTTTGGGGTTTTCGTTAGAGAAACGTACCAAGTTTTTCTTGTCATTTTTTTTTCTCTGGGCCAGGTTTTGGCGGTTCTGGTCACATGTATTTTCTACTTCTCAGGGGACGCACAGGCATGGATCCCATTCACACGTTCCCGGCTTGGCACACTGAGCCTCCCCAGGCCAGCTGGCAGAGAGAGAGCTAATGTGCTGGGCAACAGGCTCCTGCCTTTCTGGATGGGTGCCGGCTGCCTGGGCGAGGGGCTTCGGTCCTTAATAGCTCCAGCTTGGACGGCTGCTCGGGAAACCCCTTTGACTAAAGAGGAGCCGCAGAAGTTGGTAGGAGGGTGTGACTTCACACTGGCTTTGGCCTCAGACCGACATACCCCAAGGTATGGGGGAAGGAGAAAGGCCACTGGAGAGGGCCAGTGGAGGGTGTGTGAGAGCCGGATTGCACGTGTTAACCCACGATAGAAGGAGCTGTTTCCTTCTTAGTTATACATAAAAAGCATGAAAAATGTGGAGCCACTGGTTGGCAGCTTGCTGTGCATTCCTTGGACATGAAAGCTTCTCCCTACAATGGCATTTCCTAAAGGAGGTAAGCACAGAGAAAGCAGAAGACATTTCTCAATACTCTCTCGCCTTTGGGTGAAAATGTTCGGCAGCTTGGAGTCTCAACGAGGCACCTAGCACGTTGCTGGTTCTTGGCAAGAGCTAATACATGATAAATTTCCTCTCCTACCACATTCTAATACCCAGAAAAGTATAAGCATGGGCAGGGCTCTCTTCTGTTAGCTCCATAGCTTGGCACAAAGAGAGTACGCCAGAATAGGCCTCGGGTATCTCGGCACGAGGCCGGGTAGAAGGCTCCCACTGTGTGATTTCACCTCCCTCAAGTTCAGTTTCCTTATCACCAAATAGTGGACGATCATATCAACTACGCCACAGTTCTTATCAAGGATTAAATAAGGTTATTTTTACAAAAGCACACGTCCAATGCTTGGTAACTGGTAGGTTTTCGATTGTTGGTTAAATCTCAATCAATCCCATTGATAAAGGTCCCTTTGGGGAGAATAAAAAAGCAGGAAAGATTTAGAGTTGAGGGTTTGGTTTCTGCATGTTAGGAATCAGCAACACAGAAGGAACTAGGATAAGCCAGTGAATGCGCACACATGCACACGCGTGCAGGCACGCACGCAAGCACACATGCCCTACCTCACTATCCCGTGCTCCCAGGCAAGCTCGTGCTGATACCATCACAGGCCAAGAAATCAATCGATCCTTGGCCAATAGAATGAATTGCAAAATGTCTTCCCCTCTCTCTCCTTTTTCCTTCTCTTTATGTTCTTTTCCTGCTATTCTTCTCCCAAGCACATTAAGGATCTCACTGCTTCTGAAGCCTGATACATCTCCTCTTCACACAGAGCCGTTGGCCCTCCTTTCCCTGAGCCAGAAAGTATCGCCATCCTCCTGGCCTGGCAGAGCTTACACTGCAAGCCTTGGTCTTTCTGGAAGGCTGAAAGATCCTTCTGGGAACCACTTAGCTCCAAAGCAATCTCACCTGGTGTCAGACAAGCCAGCCTGCAAGCCATCTTTAATGGCTGCTGTCAAATTTCCATTAAAAAATAAATAAATTATAACCAGAAGAGGGTAAAGACTCTATTTGTACTCAACATTTTAAGGAAGTGTATTTAAGTTTTGACTTGGGGTGGAATTCAGTACTCGCACTCTGCTGGGACCCAGAGAAATCCCACACTCAAAATATGAGAATAATCTGCTGTTGCTGTGTTTGTACCACGTCGTCTAGCCTTGCTGACATCACCATGCCTGTCTTAGGACTACAAATGATCTTCCCGCTCCTGTTGACAAGTGGGATTTTCCTGCCCATATTTACAAACTGAACAGTAACAGAACTAATTTTTCTCTAAATTTCCAAACAATTTCATCAGAACTAAGTTTGAAATAAAGAGCATTTTCTTCCCATAGGAATCTTTCCCAATTTTTGGAAACTGCTGAATAATTCAAAGGCAGGGTTCCTAACACGATGAGCCTTTGGCCTTGAGGGGTCCTTACATGATTCAACCAATCATTTAGTCTCTAACTCAATCCATGAGTACTTCGAATTCCACAAATCGCAGGAGGCTAATACGACTGCTGATAGTACACCTTCGCCCCGCTGGACGAGGCTTCCTTTCCAATGAAGTGAAAATGCAAACCTCTGCCAGGTGACAGCCACAGACAGAGGTGTGCCGACCGAGGACAGGCAGAGAAATGATGTCACTGATGCCAAACAGCAAATTCCAGCCTGGGTCAGGTGGGGGCCTGGAGTCAGTAAATGAAGTGCAATGCTCTGAATTCCTCCAGCCCTTTTGCCTCTTTGGCGGTTCTTCTACTTCTCTGTCCTGTGGACTCTATGAGAAGATGGACAGTTGAAGTGTGGGAGACAAAAAGGGCAAGTATGTTTTGCTTGCCTAAGGCAAGAAGAAAGGACTCACTGAATCCCTTGACTACCATTACCACTACAACAACCACTGATATTAGTAAGATCATTTAATGTAAATGTGGATGTTAAGTATACTAATATTTATGTGGCAATATGGGATATGATAGAGCAGGTGCCTCTCTCCCACCTGGGACCTGGGAAAGGGAACACTTTGGGAAGGGCCTAGCAGAGAATGTTGGCACAAAGATGAAGGAAAAGTTGATCTGCTCGTTTCTTCCAACATGTCAGTAACAGAACCCTAATTTTTAGCTGAATTCATAGCCACTGGAAGGAAAGACACATTCCAGCTTCCCTTGCAGCTAGATATGGTCTTGCCTCACATATCATGAGACAAAATTCCAGTCAGGAATGTCTTTAAAAATAGGGAATGTCGTTCTTTCCCCTTTATTTTTTCTTTCTGTTGGATGGAATGTGAATATAATGGCTGGTGCTCCAGCAGCCACCCTGGACCATGAGCTGTCCTGAGGCTGGGAAGCCATACTAGGGAGAGAAACTGGATATAAGTTCTCATACCCTGGAGAGCAGCCTAGATGGTTGCCTTAGGTCTGTAAGAAAGGAAGGGAAGAAATAAACTTGTGTTTTGTTTAAGACATGTTATTTAGGGGTTTTCAGAGGGCTTTGTTTGTTTGCTTTTGGCAGCTTAAACAATCCAAGCTAATCCAAACTGTTGAAAAAGAAAATAAGACAGAAAGCTAGAAGTCAGAGGGATTTCATATTAGGCATAAATAGGTAGAATGTTACAGAGGAAATTAGAAAGAGGCAGACTTAATAACTTAAAAAGATGTAATTAACAGAAAATCTCAGGGAGCCACTGGGGAGAACTTCTCCTGGCAAAAAGAGGTTTAGAACAGATAGAAAGAGGCCTCAGTCATTAGGCCTCTCCTGGGTACTACCAGGGCTATTAATAGAGGTAGGAGAAGGCCCAGGAAGTCTGGGGCGAGAAAGCAGGGAAGGAGATGCCACCTGGTCAGGGTATTGGGTGACCTTGAGGAGTTGCCTAGACCAAGAATACCAGAGCGGGTGGTGAAGGGTGGCTGTATGTGGAAACCAGCCAAAAGCACTCAGTTGTCTCTGTGACAAAGGAGTGAAGAGAAGATTCCCTCTTGACCAGGGGAAAGCTACGGTAGACTAAACTGTAAACCTAGAGATGAACGTAAAAGGTGGAGCAATGTGAGACTAAGTTCTAACAAGTTACTTTAGGTAACTGTCACCTGCCTTCCTATATATAGCTTGTATTGGGATGTTTCCTTACACTACAGTAAAATGAGGTTTTTACCCTAACCAGCCCGCTCCATTTGTCAGGTACAGAGCCCCGGAAGAGAGATCCCAGTGCACCCTATGTAGAGAAGAAATCACCTCCATTCACTCTGGTACCAGTAGAACTCCCCAGCTGAAGGACACAGGGACTATTTACGGGCACCCCAGGGCCATTTCAAAAATTAGCTTTCCTGTTTCCATGACCACAAACAACACCTGTGACCCCAGACAGTCATCTCACAAATGCATACGAGGTCAGCCAGGGTCCTTCGGGGAGAGTCTGTGGACGGTCCATCACCACCCGTTGCAAACACCACCCCAAGCACATGCCTCGCTGCTAATGAGCCACCCGCGCCGTCCTCAGACACAGGAGCCGCAGGACACACGGGGAACAGGCAGCCTGGGAAGCGGGGGGCTTGTGCTGCTTCTCAAAACTTCACAAGTAGCCTCTGAAAACACTAAGCCCTTGACTGACTGGGAAGATTGGATGGCAGGACAGGACGTTAACTGTGTCTAGACTCCCATCCCAGATGAGAGGTTAAATAAGAAACCTTGGTTGGGATGGTGGTATGGGGGAAGGGTGGTTGAGATGATGAGCTCTGATTGCAAAACATGCCTCTAATCTTCCCTAGCCTGGCCTCTGGATAAAAGGTAAATAAATGTCTCATGGGGACCAAGAAAGCGACTAACTGATGTCTTAAGGGATGTGTGACATTTCTGCTTTGGGGAGGAGTCCATGGAGCCATCATTTCCTGTCTCTCTGATCTCAGCACTTGTGACTTCCCTTGGGGAGTGAGACACCAGGAGTGGCTCTGATCTCCTGGACAGTCAGTCCTCTGTGTCACCTCTTCCTCTCCTCCCAACAGAGTCTAAGTAACTGAAATCTAGAACATATAGATACCTGGGGGTCAAATGGGCTTAGCTTTTCTTGAACTTGAATGCAAACATTCAAATTCCATCCCGAGCAAGGCTTTTCTGATGCCGATTCAAGTTTCCAGGGGGACATTTTAAAGGAGAAGTGGATTTCAAGCAAATGATTGCAACTTATCGAAAATAATGTGCTACTTAGCATCTGCGGCAAACATCCTGGCAGGCAGTGAGAGGACGCAGCGCTGGAGCAGATGGGAGCGATTAGGCTCTGATTTTCAGATGGGCTTTTTGTCGATGTCGCCTCCACTTGCTTTCGCATACTGGTAAAACTGGGAACTCAGGGTGAGAAGGGAGTCTGTGGACCATTTCTCCTTTCTGTGCACCGGAGATGGAGCCCCCCACCGAGTGCTCTCACATTGGAGTCACCCACCCCTGTGGGGAGGTACAGCGGCCATCATGACCATCATCATCAAAAAGCATTTAGCACCACAAGGCGCTGGCTAAATACATCAATGGGTGACAGAGAGACAGATGAGAAACTATCTTAATTTTCCTTTAAAGATTTGCTTCCCTGAGGCTGGGCCTTATTTACTGTGGTTCTTACTGCATTTCTCTGAAGAAGCATCTTGTTTTCTCATTCACTGAGTGAGCCAATATCTCTCCAACCCACGTAATATCTGCTCTGGAAGTTCCCCTGACTGTCCCACCAGCCAGACGTTAGCATGGCCCTTCTCAGGAGTCTTGCTGATGGTACTTCATGGAGCCCCACTCTGGACTCCTGGGACAGCCCCTAGCAAGCTGTACCTATCTCGATGAGGACACTAAGCCCAGCACACTAAGCACCTAGCTAGTCCCCTGCAGGACAGAGAGAAGACTCCCACTGTCCCCGCTTCAGCAGAGGCCTGTGCAGGGGCTCGTGCTCTCTGGGGCAACAGACATATGGTCATCTCGGAAGCCAAATTTGCTCTTCTCTTTCGGTGCTTCCTGCTTCCCAGCAGCGCTCTGTTCAACCCCGCCAGACTGGTCATGTCCACTTACGTTTAGTGACAACCTTACAGCTCAGTTAAAATAAAAATCTCTCAGCCTGCACAAAGTGGGACTGGTCTGCACGATTTCACCAACATCGCTACTCCTGCAAGGACCCACGTTGGTCTCCCGGTCACTATTCATTCAACATAATATACCGAGTAGCTACTCTCTGCCAGGACCTGTATTTCAGCTGGGGAGACTTGACCAGAAATAAGAGAAGTTTGCAGAATTATGGAGGAAAGAGCTAATGCACGTGAAACTGCTAGAATAGATGTGTGGACAGCGTCATGCGGGGGAACTGCACGAACCACCGTATTTTCTTTCGTGGGAATTAAACTTTACAAACCAATCTGTCAAACATTTGCTCTTTTGTTTTTAGTCTCACGTGACCGTTATGGGGTATTATTAACCCCCTTATTCAGATGAGGCAACGGAGGTATGGGGGAGTCAGAGTGGTCCAAGGGCACACAGCTGGTTCTGCAGGTGGTTTAGTCCAGGGCACGCCCCCCTACGTCATAGCTGCCTCCAACTGCAGCAAGGTCGCTGGCAAGTGAAGGTCACTGCCCTGAAGAAACAAGGGCTGCACCTCACCAGAGCAGCTGGCGGTTTTCACAGGGTGGAGGCCAATGTGGAATTTCATGCTGCCCTTCGCAGAATTTCATTTCTCTACTTTCCTGAACTAGCCTAAACCAAGAAAAACTACTTACAACACATGTGGTTGTCCCCGTTTCAAGGCCCTCTAGCCTTTTCTGTCTTAAGGGACACCAAACAGTCACAGAATTGTTTACACACGACACTATCAAAAATTATAGTCGTGCAAACCCTTCTTTTAATGTTGAGTTGGACTTCACTTTTCATGACAGGGAACATAGAAGTAAAATGCAAGTCACTCTGCTGTTGCCCAGGGTGGTCATGGATGGCCCTGGGGGCTGGTACAAGACCTCGGTCATAAGGTTCAATGTCATCCAACAGGAGACATCCTCCTGCAGGCTCTAGCTTCTAATCTGCAAACCAGAACTACGGGGCCACCTCTCTGTCTTCACATTCTACCAAAATGGCAAGTGGGCTCATAGAAATAGTGAGAAGAAAAGCATTTTGAAGCCTTCTAATGAAAGAAGTGTCTAGCTTCTTGTATCAAGATTGTTGAGTGTATACATATATTTATTTTTACTAGAAAAAATAGAAAGATTATGGAATCATCTCAATCTCAAGTAAACTAGCTAATTTTCAGATTCTATAAGCCAATGCGAATTATGTTTATGCAGTTTTCTTTCCTCTTTTAGAGGGAATCCCAGGGTACCAACATTGGCACAGACCTGGAGATTTCTACTTTCGGCAAACATTCAAATAACGCCGCTGATCTTATGACTGAGGATGGCAGCAACATGTTGGAGATCAGACGGTTACCCAGGCTTTAACTGACAAGGATGTTAACAATGATGAACAGAATTAAAAAGTAGGGATTTTCTTAATTCCTCCCTCCCTCGTTGCTACTACTGCAATCCTGTGTGGTAGGTAGGATCCTAGACTTTTGAAATACCATAGTGGGTGGTGATGTACTGTAAGAAAATGCTCAGACTTAGCTCCCTGGTCAGAGTCTCTGGAACACAATGTTGCTATTCATCTCTTGACCCTATAAACTCCTGAGATTATTTCAAAGATGCTAAGGGGAATTTCAAGATGTGGTTTTCCAGCACAATCATTCTTTTGATAGACAGGCATTTACTCAGTTCATACATGGGGAAAAAAAGTCCTCCCTATTTGTACGTCCGTCTTCTGAACGGCAACACAGACACACCTTCTGTCTCCTTCCCTCTCTCACACACTGGACACACGGACGCAAACCATGAGATCTAGTGTAGAGATTCAGTCTTAAATTTTAGCCCATTGTTTTGATGCTCAGGTGATACACACAACGATGGCACTGGGGCTCAGAAAACAGTACCCCAAAATGAAGACATCAGAGGCAAAAGTTCTTCTCTGACCTTCTCATGTCCTCCTGTCTCTCAGTCCCATTCTCCCCTGAGGCTGGCCGTAGAAACTTCTTCTTCAAGGCAGGTCATAAAAATCAGAACCCCTTTTCTCAAAAGCCAGCCATAAAACCTAAAATTATTCTGTGTAAAAATTGGCCATAAAGGAATTATCTGACCTACCTTGTTTGACTACAGGTCATAAAACCCCCTCAATCCAGAGAGGGCCCTGCCCTGCATTCAGAAGGAAGGAATGTATGCTCAGAGAGGCCAAGAACAATCTAGACAGACAGGCCTTGCCAGGCTTCCTCAGTTAGTCTAGCATTAGATGATAACCTTTTTGTCCAATTATATTTTACATAGCTGTCCATACTCTGTGGAACTTAAGCATAAAAATGGACAATTTCCCCTGTATCTTTGGGTCTTCACTCTGAAGGTTCCTGTGTACACATGTTGAGTACATTTGTTTGCCTTTTCTCCAATTAATCTGCATCTTGTCAGTGATTTTTCAGCAAACCTTCAGAGGGCCAAGGGCTCTTGGCCCCTACAATGGGTACATTAAGCTCATAGATTCATTAGCCTCCTAAAATTAAAGAAGGGAAAGTTAATCACTGCACATCAAAGAAATCTTTCATTGCTCAAATTAGGCTTAAAACTTTGTAGTCACTTTTCATGGCTCTGTTTTAGTGCACAGCAACCTCTGTGGTTTCTTTGGATTTTTCTGAGGACTATAAATGAAGTTCACAAGGAAAAGAAATCCCTCTTGGGGTACAATTCATCCATTTGGAGAGTATGCTGATCTTTAAGAGACAACTATTTCCCTAGAGAAGGTAAAGGAAAGAGGACAGTTGAGGGGGAAATAAAAGAGGACTAAGAAAAGAAAATGGGGGGAAATGAAGAAGAAAAGAGGGAGATAAAATACCACTCAAGATGTTTGTGAGTCAAGAGGCATTATGTGGACCAGATGTCCCAGAGGGGAGGACATAGCATAGTGGCCTTTCCTTCTAAATCATAGTGCCCTCCCTAATACAGAACAGTGTTTCTGTTCCACCTTTAGCTGGCCATGCCCTTTACACCTAAGGAACACACCCACATCCCCGGGAACTTGGATTCTCTGCTTCCCAGAAAGAAAGGCAAGAAAGGTACGTGAGAAGGAACCCACCTGCGGTGAGCTGTGATAAATGCCTAGCAATTATTCAATCTTGGATACTCCCTCTCTTTCCTGAAATCTAGTAATTAGTTCACCCATTCATTAAATCATAAAACCATTGCTTGATTGGTTACTATGTGTCAGGCAGGAACTAGGGACACAGAAATGAAAGACAAAATGCCTGCTCTAAAGGAACGGATGGCTTCACGGGGGAAAGAAGACAAATGAACAGATTATTAGAGTACAGTGGTGCGGAGGGCGTCTACTCAACTAAAGGCCTGTGGTTGGGAAATCATCACAATTAAGCCTGTTGACATTCATTCTTACTTCCTTACTCCAGCATAGGCTGACCTCATAGTCAAACATACAAAGAGATCTCAACATACGTGCGTGCAGAGGTTGATGAAGGCCAGGTGTTTGTGTTTACCTGTAATGGTTTCAGCACTCACCCCATCCTTACACCATTCAACCCAGCAACCGTTGTAGGACTTAAACACTTACGAGCCAGCATTAGGCAGAACCTCCGCTCTGCATCTGGGGACAAGCTAGCCCATGAAAGGGGTGGGAATCCCGAGAGTACAGTCAGCATAAATCGTGCCAACCTCACTTTGCAGACAGTTGTAACAGAATGCACTTCCTCCTCCACGAGGAGCAAGGGCTCTGTAGACTGCACCAAAGCCACAAGCTGCACACCAGACCAGAGACGGGCGGGGAGGGAGAGACGACGGTGGTGTCAAGGCTGCTGCGGCTTTGCAGAAAACGCCTGAGTGTGAGAGGGCATTCACATGCTCTCCGCGGGCGTCCTTTCCCTGTGGTCGGGCACTCTCAAGTGTGTGGATGTTGGTTTCACCACACACTCAACTTGTCCCACCATGGTCCTCCCTAACCCAGCCCTCAAGACAACAGAGCTCTAAGATCGCCCTCCACGCCAAATGGGAAGTCAGGGGCAGTGATCTTTCGCTCTATGATCTCCGACGGGAGGGCCTGGGGGCAAAAGTCTCAGGCTCTTAAAAATCTTATCTGGCCCCTTCCGTTAACAGAGAAGGAAAGTAAATATTTAGTCACTAGCACGGAGGTGGAGAGAAAAACAGCTGTAGCCAACACTCCGCTTCTGAGGGATCCGAGGTGAAGCCTGACCCCGCTGAGCCCTGAGCAAGCTTCCTCCGTGTGGGGAAGCACAGACCCCAGCCAGCAATAATTCCACATATAAACAACTCTTGCTAGGCATGAAGCACACACCAGACAGTAATCAGCTTATCTAACAGAACAGGCCTCTTTTCCTAACGCAGAGGAGGATTAGCAGGCTTGAATTACAGCCGTGAAGTGTAATCAAGCCCTGATCGACACTGGCAAAGGGTACTGTATATTCCTGCTGGGCCCCGGGGTTGTTGGCGCAATGTGGCGTACCTACAGGGGACGGACAGGAAATGCTTGCGATGGTAATTACACCGGGAGAAAGCAATTGTGAAATGGGGAAAAGCAAGTATTAATGGTAGAAAAATTAGATTACGGCTGATGACCACATCCTCTGCTCCTTCCAGTCTTGGGAAAGTCTTGAAGTTACTACATTTGAACAGATTTTTCGGCCCCATTAAAAAGAGAATATCACGTAAATGGTAACAAAGGACTAACTCCTAACTTGCTTGGCCACAGAAGCAACTACAGTGCTGTCTGTAACACAGAGCCCACGGCTCTACCCTCAGTGACGGGCACGGCCTGGTGACCGCAGCTCAGTGGGGCCCAGAGGGGCTCAGCGGACGTGGCCTTCTCAAAGGAATTTGTACCAGACTCAGAAATAGGTAAACAATTTTAAGAATTCCATCCTCACCTTGAAAATGCCAAAACCAACCCAAACCAGATGGGCGTTACGTTTTATATCTCCCGCACCGAGACTTCGCATCTCACTTGAGAGTCCAGTATTTAACGACATGGTTGCAAAAAGGTCTTTCTTTACTTAGTACATTCCATGAATGGAGACACCATGAATTCCTTGAAGCTTCCTAAAGGAATCTGTTTTTCTTGTTCTGTCATTTATTTGTGAAGAACTTTTCCTCCCGTCCTCTTCACAGCACCTCTCCATGTAAAGCGATCAACAACCCACTGCCCTTCTCTTCTAAAGAAGTAATCTTAGCCCCCTTTGAAATCCCTCATCTCTCTTGCCACCTCTCCTTTTCTCCTATTTATACTTCTTAGAGATCAAAGAATCCCAAGTGGATATAACACGAGGAAATTGCCTCCACTAACATGGGGAGTAGGAGAAAAATAACTTCCTGGTCTTAAGTTCTGGGTCTCTCAAGGCAGATCCATTGCATTAACACTGCAAATATGCCACCTTGTCTTCAGTTAAATCTCTACTCAAATACTTCTTTCCAGTCCTGGCTTGTCAATGTCTTTCCAACACCTCACTCTTTCTAGTACACTTGGAAAGAGCAGGTGACTCCCGGTGACACTGGGAATGCCTCCAGAGGTGACCCATGGGTGAGGAAGCCCACGGCCTACAAAGAGTGTGGTGTAGATAAAGGTTCCGAAATGACGTGCCATGGCCACTTGTCCTACCAGTACCATCTCCATCCTCACTGTCTTATCCCTTAAGGCACATACCCCTCAAAACACTGTCTACACTTAATCACAGCATGGAAACTCTACAGCCATGATCGTTAATGCCATGGTCTTTGCAGGAAATCTTGAGGCCAAAACTTTCAGACTCTTAAACAACTGATAAATACATATAATTAATTTTTAAAACAATTTAATAGACTACAGTCTGAATGCTAGTACACACGAAGGTACAAAGTGTGTCAGCAGTGCCTATTCGAGCAGTGTCTGTTGTGTCATCCAGTTTGGTCCACTGGGTTACAATGTGCCCAGAGTATTAGGCGAGAGACAACATAATATCAAGAAGGACTGTGTGTGTGTTGACTGTATTCAAGGGCTGGTCAGGGAAGAAAAGAGTTCTGTTCAATGAGCGACACGGTACTGAAAATCCTTTGAGAAAACTCTAAATTCATTCCAAAGTGCAACCAAAATAATTTTAGTATTCAAAATTGTATTGCCAATACAGAGAAGCTGAGGACAACTGCTCTTAATGGGGCAAAGCCGCAAAATGCAAGAAGGAACCGAGATCTACAAGCAATTACTTTAGAGATGAGTTAAGCTGATTTGACTTTTCAATCGTTTTGATAGCCAAGGAACAGGTTAGGGCTGGAGCGCAGAACTAGATGTGGTCATATCTGAGAAATCAGATACGCCGAGTAGGAGACACCTCCCTGGGTCTGAGTCAGCAGCCAACTCCCACCTCTGACAGGCCTGACCACTTATGAGCCAGGCATGCACTCTGGGGTTGCCTAAATGCTAAGTACTGCCAGCTCTGCTAAGACTCCCAGCCAGCCCTGGAGGTCATCCCTGGGGCCATCCAACTAGCCTTTCAAACCTCATTCTGATATCTCTACCTAAAAAAGCATGCAGGGCTGCAAAAATCCCTCACTACTATGCCTTTTAAGGGTGCAGGGTGGGCACTGTTCAGGGGAGTGGGCAGTCCTGTTCAGGGGCTACAGTCCAAGCCACAAGCCCAGTTTCTGTCATAGTTTCCCAAATTGATAAATGGATCCTGGTAACAATAGGTCATTCTCTGCACTGGAATGAGTTAGCACTATCTGTAAAATGGGCCACTGTCTTTCCTTTCCATACCTGTTGTGAGTTTTAGAAATATGCTCTTTGCAAAGCCCTCTCAAATTTATTTTCCTAGCTGATGTCTTATACGGCTCCAACAAACAAGCACACTTTCAGAGTGGCTTGTCAGAATGGGTAAATGGTGTTGCATCTTTGGCTAGGATTTAAAATGTCTGAAAGGGTTTTAAACCACATGTTCTTTCAAATATAGACTTTAAAAATCGATTGCCAAACCCCAAGGTCTAATGGTGAAGAATTTTGGTATAGTAAATCTGTTCTAAGTTGTAAATTATGTACGGTGGTGGAAAGCATTGCATAATTACAAGGTGTTGCTGCTATAGGAATCTTGAGTTTCCTATCTGTAGGTAAAATGGATTTTGCAGCAGATCTTTGGATAAGAGCTATCAGGTACTTTCCTGAGAAAGAATGATCAGACAAAAGGGCTGCTTGAATTCTTGGGACAGGGTTTTTTTTTTTTTTTTTTTTTCCTATATTTGGGGTAGGGCCCAGACTTGAATTCACCTCTATCTTCCCTTGCAAAGATCTCTGGTTTCTACATTCCATTCTCCTTCCCTCATGTTTGCCCAGCCCCCCTTCCAGCCAGGAGGCCTAATCTCGATCTCAGACAGGCAGGTCTGGCGGGGGCAGATGGGTAATTTTTCCTTTCAGCTTTAATGGCTGCTATTAACAATAAGTTGCCCTGCCCTACTAATGGCTCAACTTTCAAGCTTTTTCTCTGATTGCCTATGAGTAACTCTGTGTCACATGAGCTGTGTTTAACAGAGGTGTAATAAATGCCAAAGAAAAAATATTACCCAAAATAAAAAATAGTTTGTCCCAGTGTGGCCAGGATCTCATGACTCACAACAATTTCATTTCAGCTTCCAGCGTAATTTCTATTTGCATTCTTTTTTTTTTTTTTTAAGGGTCTCTGGGGGCTTTACAAAAGCTGTTTAAGAGAAAAGGCAGAAAGACTGTAGTGATTATCAAGTGCAGGGAATTCTGCGTTCCAGACAAACAAACTGCAGTGCGCAGACACCAGACAGACTGACAACAAGGGAACCCCCTGGGCAAAGGCCACAGAGGCAGGTAGGCAAGAAAGCTGATTACTAAACGTCTGCCTTTGGTGAAAGGCAGCCTGCTTCCTTGGTGTGGTTCAGAACATCAACTTCGGCTACCAGGAGACAGAGATGGAGGAAAAGAAGGCTGAACACCATTCTTGCATGCATACACACACACACACACACGCACACACACACACACACACATACACACACCCTCGGGGCAAGAAAGATATCAAGTTCTCATTTAGTCACTAGAAAACTACAATCTCCTTTTGATAATAAGCAAAAAAAAAAAAAAAAAAAATACTTCCACGTTTTCCAAATAGTAGCTGGTCGGAGCTGTTCCAAGCTCAGAGTAAAAAAGCAATAAACACTGAAATCCCCTGGCAGTCCCTTGGTTGAAGACGTGGGCAGGAAGTATTCCAAATCCTCAAGGTTTTGAGAGAGAAGGATGAAAACAGTAGAGGGGGGGTGGAGGCCTCCCAGGAGGCCTGGGAGTGAAGCATGCCCCTGCTGTCAAAGCCAGGATCTTAG
>RJWJ010035166.1:0-16832 GCA_004363605.1 Indri indri
TAACACAATAATATTACAAAACTGTAAAGAAGCTAAATGTCCAAGAATAAATAAATTGGAATACAGTCACCCAATGAAATACTAAACACAGTGGTTAAAATGAATGAACTAGAGTTACATGTATCAAAATAATTCTCAAAAACAATGTTGAACCAAAACAATCGGCAGAAGGATACACGCGATATACTATTTATAAAGTTTTAAACGCACAGTAACATATTGTTTTTCTGTTCATACATGGTAGTAAAATATTAAAAGATACATGGAAATAATAAACCAAAAATTCAGGATAAAGATTTATGTAGAGAAAGGAATACACATACAAAGCAGAAATTCATTTAATATAATTTATACTCTTCTTCCCGTGGGAATGGAGGCAGCAAAGGTTGGAGGGGTGGGGGAGCGGGTAACTGACATTAAAGATCCTAGTAAATGGGTACAGTTTCTGTTTGGTAAGATGGAAAAGTTCTGGAAATGGATGGCGGTGATGATGGTTATACAATGTTGTGAATGTACTTAATGCCACAGAATTACATTAATACAGTTAAAAATGGTTAAAATGGTAAATTTTATGTTTTGCATATTTTACAACAATTTTTGAAAAACCTTAGCAGGCTAACAGATGGAATCTAGAACAGAATAATTATAACCTATAACACCTAAGCAAAACTATCATAAATATATTTATTACTGAAATATACGTGTGTGTGTGTGTGGATAGATTTTTTTTTCTCTCCAGTGAGAGACCACTAGATAGGTAGGGAATTCTAGGCTGAAGGTCATTTTACTTCAGATTAGCCTTTGAGGAGGATATGGGATATTTTCTCTAACAGGAGGGAATAAAGAAAAGACATATACAGATAAAAACATTTAAATTATAATTATGGAGAATAGGCAAGGAGGCTGAACAAAGAAAAGAAGTAGGCTTCCTAGGCAATGTTGAGGGACCAATGGAAGCCTTATGAAATCTTACGGAAAGACAAGGTCCCCAATGATTACCCATCCAAATATTTTTTTCTTTAATTTGCACTTTGTAGAGATTAGATGATTATTTGTTAGTCTATGATGATATGAAATTGTAAGAAGATGGTATCTACAGGTCAAATTAAGAGAATTAGAGTAATGGTAGATGAAGTATATGGTTTAAAATAGTGTTTCTTAAACTTGGCTGATTATAGGAATCAAATCACTTGAGGTACTTATCTCAAGCCTCACTCTAGACCTAATGAATCAGAATTTCCTGGAAAAGAACCTGAGATTCTAATGCATATCCTGCGCTAGCAACCCCAGATTATTCTTTGGATCTGGCAAGTTTGGGAAAAATCTGGCCTGGAAATGGCACCTGAAAGCAAAGAACAAATTGAGTCCTACCCTTTCCAAAATGTATGTATTGGGGCGCAGTGGAGTAAGAAACAAGTGTTAGGAAGACTGGAGGGAGGTAAGTGGAGACCAAAGAACAGTGAAAAATAAGACTGCCATAGAAGGAGACATTATGTCAATAGGAAAAACTCAGCTTTTAGTAAAATCAGAAGGCAAAGTGGAGAGGAGAGAAGGATGCGGGATCAAACAGAAATATGCCTATGAGAAAATAGCAGTTAGCTTTGTATAAAATCTTAAACAATTACTTTGAATATGCACATTGCTCTATGTCAATACACATATAGTATTTTAGATTAGAAACTCAACTTTACAAAGTTATCTTGTAGGAATTTCTGAGAGTTAAGTAAGCTCAACTGTGTTCCCAATACATACACCTTTTACAAAAGACAGTCGTAAGTTGGTTAATAACTCAGGAGAACACCAAACTAGAAATGCACTATATGGAAAACCCTGTATATGGGAGTTTGCGGGGAAGGGGGTAGATTATTCCACAGAACTCATGTTTCAGGAAGAAGTCTATTCAAGCTTATTATTTAAAAAACAGAAATGAAAAAGATAGCCAGCAATCTTCCTAACCTTGTGATCTGTGAATCAAAAGGCATTTCCATTTTAAAACACACGGCCAGTTTGAGTGGGTCAAAGTGAGTTTATTATAAGCTATACTTAGAATGAGAGAAAAAAAGAATGAAACCTATGATTTTTATTTATGCTATTTTATTTTGTAAAGCATGCTACTTAAAATATTTATTTATCCTTTTATATAACACACTGATATATAGAGTTCCTTAAGGGTTTCTCAGTTATTTCCAAGCTACCTACCACTCTACTAGTTCCACTCTTTATTAGCACTATCAATTCATTATAAAATGTTAATTATATTAATCAAAGATCAGAGAACATATAATAAGCCCATTTAAGGCCTTTGTCTCAACACACTATGAGCAAATAACATTTTTTGTTTTTCTCTGGAATAGTAGACATTAAAATTAAACACTCCAATTGTATATAACATTATCATTTTATGGAGTAATAAAAGTAACATTTATAGGAACTACTACTACCAAAATGAAGTTTAAAAGCTATGATCCTCAGTCAGTGACCTCAATATTATATACAGAAATTTTTTGATAAGAACTTAAAATATGCAGATTTGCCAATCTCCTCTTCCCCCAGTGCGCACATATGGGTGTGCATGCACGCCCTTCTCCCTGTACACCCTTCAATTACTTAGCTGCTGTAAGGTGAACAGTCTCAGACATTGATATTTAAAACAATTCCCTTTTAACTTTACTATATTCTTAGTGTTTGCTACTGTTTGTGTTTGTAATTAATATACAGATTTTGAGACCTATATAGCCTTGCTGGCCCATTGAATAGAAACATCAGCATCACCCAGAAGTCTATCAGAAATGCAGACCATAAAGCCCCACCTCAGACCTACAAAATCAAAATCTACATTTTAACAAGATTCCCTGGTGAATTATATGCACAGTATAATTTATGATAATCTCTAACCTATAGAATGAAATAATACCATTCAGGGACAGGCAATTCCTCTTTGAAGATCTGCCACTATTTAAACTTGGGGAAGGTCATAACCAAAATGTGACCTTCTTTACCTATAAAACAAGGTTTGGAAATGGCTCCTCTCTGTTCTAAAATCCTGTTCGTCCATAAAATGACTAGAAGAAGATCTGAATTTTTAATTAATCTCCTGCCATAGGATTTTCATGAAGTAGAGGGAGCCAAGGATTGCATACTTATCTTATTGCAAAGCTATCACAATTCAAAGTTTAAAACCATTTAAAAAGTTTTCATGTAGCCAATAATAAAATATAAGACCTAAGCAAAAATATGACAGATTATATTTACTCCTAAAGTGTGTGTGTATATGCATAGACGGATAGATTTTTCTTTTTTGAAAAATACAGTTCTAAATGAACACTAATTTTTCTCCATTACCTAACCTAAAGAATCTACACTCAAACTTTTTGATCAAAACTGTTACTTAGCCAATGACTATTTGAAACTTATTCAGACCTGAACAATCCTACAGAATTATAAAGACACCATATTGTGTCAATATATATATAGCCCTTTAGATTAGAAACTTAACTTTACAAAGTTATCCTGTATCAACTGCTGACAGTTAAGTAATCAAACAAGGATCATCTTAGTGTTTCAATTAATATCATGAATTTACCTCCTTCGGTGTTAAAACATTTGAGTTTTATAGAATATTAAAAGAAAAAAAACACCTACGTGTGAATCCTAGTTTTAGCCACTATGATAATTTAAAAATGGAAAAATAACAGAAGTTACAATTTTTCTTGCACAAAGCAAACTGAAATTTTACTTCCTCCTGCTAAATGAGTTCTAAAGCTTCTCAAACCTTGATGGGCATATGAATCACCTGGAGATCTTTTAAAATGCAGACTCTGATTCAGAAAATCTGAGTCAGAGCCACAGAGTCTACATTCCTAACAAGTTCCCTCGTAGTGCCAAATTCATAGGTACAGCACACTTTGAGTGGCAAAGTTCTAAAGAAAAGGCACAATTTACAGTAGTATTTAGATGTACATGGTTTGCAAAGCACTGGTCTTGATAATGTCTCCAATTAAATTCCTAATTGATCAGCCTACCACTTTTCCATCCTTACTTAACTTGAACCTTCATATGGATGAAATACTTATTCACTCTATCACTGTTAAAATCTAGAAAACTTGTATCCTAGTATTCTTTCCACCTGTCTTTCTTTCTGATCTCTTCCCATGTTCCTCATACTTACATGTGGATGCATCAAAGGATTCCACCCTTAGTTTCATCTCTTTTCCATTCTAATGCTATCCCTGGATCACCAATACGTTAATGAATCCAGCTTCTACATCTCCAGCCTGGACATGTCTCTTAATCTTTCATCCATATATTCAACTACCTAATAGAAATCTACCCATAAATGCCCAGAGGTACCTCCAACTCAAAATATCTCAAAGTGAACTCATCATCCCCCTCCACACTTAAAACCAGCTTTTTCAACCCTGTATTGACTTTGACTAGTACCACTAACCACCCATTTATCCAAACCACATCTTAAGACTCTGTCCTCTCCCTCACCAAGTCCGGTTAATCTCCATCTTCTAATTATTTTTCAAATTTCATTCTTTTCTCTTTAGTGTCCAT
Source organism: Indri indri (assembly GCA_004363605.1). Taxonomy (NCBI): domain Eukaryota; kingdom Metazoa; phylum Chordata; class Mammalia; order Primates; family Indriidae; genus Indri; species Indri indri. The sequence goes on from RJWJ010035166.1 coordinate 4,561, forward strand.
ACCAGTTTGGACATGGATAATTTCTGATCTGATCATTATAGTAACCAGTCTTCTTGTTTCTTCTCATATCCCCCCTCAATCCCATCCTCCACACTGCCATATAATCTTTACAAACATAAATTGACAGCATTCCCCTATTAAAATTCACCAATGACTCCCCATTACCTTTAGGAAAAAGTACTAATTTTTTAAAACCACATCATAAAAGGCTCTTCACAATCCTGACTATGTCTCTCTGCCTCTGATCTCGACTCCTCCCATCCCTTAATAGTCAGTGTATACTCTTGCCATGTCAAGCTATCTGCAGCTCCCTGAAAGTACCACATTTCTCAAATGCCCTTGTGCATTTGCATAGGCTGTTATTCCCTTAAAATGTCCTCACTCAAGTTAAGTATTAATCTGCTTTCAAGACTGTACTCAAGGGCTCGGCATGGTTGCTCACTCCTGTAATTCCAGCACTTTGAGAGGCCTAGGCAGAAGGATCTCTTGAGACCAGGAGTTCAAGACCACCAGCCTGGGAAACATACTGAGACCCTGTCTCTACACAAAATAAAAAAATTAGCCGGGCATGGGGGCGCGTGCCTGTAGTCCCAGCTACTCGGTAGGAGGATTGCCTGAGCCCAGTTCAAGGTTGCAGTTTGCTACGATAATGCCACTGCACTCTAGCCCGGGCAACAGAGCAAGACCCTGTTTCAACAACATCAAAAGACTGTACTTAAGCATAACATGCTTTAAAATGCCTTTTCTAAACACCTCAAGTCTGAGTTACATAACATCACAGACTATGTTTCCTCTATGATAGGGTTTTCCTTATGCATGCATACCTCTACTCTAGTACTTACATTGTATTATAATTGCCTGGTTTATTCATCTCCCCCACTAGACTGAACTCAGCAATTAGCCCTTTTAAGAACATTAGAGTGCCCAGTACATGGCAGATTCTCAATACATGTTTGCTGAGTAAACTATCTTGAAATATAGTCATGAATAATTATTATGGCTACATATTTAAACTATAAATGACTTCCAATAACTGTCTGTAAGTAATAAAAAAATTATTTGACTTTATTTGTAGGTTTAACAGAACATCATAAGATTTCACAAAACATAGAAGTCCAAAATACCCCAGGTATTCACTTAATTCAATGCTGTGGTTTAATCTTAGCACTCTGGGAGACCGAGATGGGAGGACTGCTTGAACTCAGGAGTTAGAGACCAGGTGACCAAGAGCAAGACCCCATCTCTACAAAAAACAGAAAAGTTAGCCAGGAGTGGTGGTGTACACCTGTAGTCCCAGCTACCTGGGAGGCTGAGGCAGGAGGATCACTTGAGCCCAGGAGTTTGAGGTTACAGTGAGCTATGATCACACCACTGTACTCTAAGCCAGGGTGATAGAGCAAGACTTTGTCTCAAAAACAAAAAAACAAAAACCTAGAAACAAAAGCCTTTTGCATATTGTTTTAAACTGAGATACTTTAATTTCACTGTGTTAGACAAATAAAAGCACTAATCTCTTCTCCAGTGGCTGAAGTAAGGACGGAATATGGTAAAATCATGTGGACATTATTCAGGTGGTGTAGGTTTACACCTGGCCTCTTCTACTTACTAATTATATGACCTTGGATAACAAACAATGAACATCTCCAAGCCTCAGTTTCTTCGATGGAAAACAGATAAAATTGCTTACCCACTCCCTAGGTAGTTTCAAATATTCAGATATGAATGTGAATGCATTTCTATAAACCATGAAGTACTAAATAAATCTGAACTACTGTGTTAGCTTCCATCCCAACATCTGTCAAAGATTTAACGGGTGCAAATTTAAATCAAAGTTTCACAGGCTAATTGTAGTTCCCATATCCACCCCATAGCCCTCCCTCTCTCCAACGACTAATTCGTAAATAAAATTAAGTTCTATGATCACCAGAGCACAAGACTCATTATAGTCCCCAATATTGTTATGTTGTGAAGTATTTAATAATAATCTGATATGTTCTTTAAAAGTGGTTATTTTATAAATCTCAAAGTAAATCTCAAGGTAAGTTGTTGGTACAGTCATTTAAATTTCAGCTCCATCTTTAAAAATTAATTGGAGGACAAAAATCAGCAGGGAATATTTTGAGATATATTCTTTTATTAACTATTTAGACTGGATAGTGTCTGTTGACATACTAATTTGACCCACTACAGACTTTTATGAAAGTGAAAAAGTCACCTTTACAAAACCAGGACTTTTTTCCCCAAAATTTCTAGCTTATTTCTCAGATATGCTTGCTGGTCTATCAATCAGAAGAGAAAATCTGCTGCATTTTTTTAAACTAAAAAAGTGATAAAGCATGTTTAACTCTGCTCTCAGCAATATCTTTTCTTGTTAAGTAAGGACTTATGGGGATTATGGACCATATTAGAACTGTTTTCAGTGTCTTCAGCAATATTATAAAAATAGGATTCCTTAACCTTCGAAGGGCAAAACTCTTTAAAAAAAAAAAAAAAAGGAAAAAGAAAAAAGAAAATCTACTACAAAAGTCAGCACTTCGGTACCTGATTGTGGTAACAAGGCCAAAATCCAAGACGAAGCCCTTTATTGCACATCGTGTTCCAACATCTTGGGCAGCCCCATCTTGCGACCTCTCCAGATTGGCTGCTCCTGCTCTCTCTACTGCAGAGAGAACTTCGATTAGAGAAATTCTGAAGCCCATAAATCTAAACTGGATACTCCCCTCATTGGAGGCAAAGATGGTAAGACTCACCAAAAAGATTCAAGTTAAAGGAGGTTTCAAATAAATCTAAGTGGCCTGAAACCACTATAATGCAGGCAGCTGAGAGTCTTATTATGCAACAGTCTATTTATCTAAAAATATATATATCTTAAGGTAAATGAATGGCAGCAAATTACTAGATAATCTGAAAAAATGGGATACATAATCACAAATCTTGAAAAAGTGAAATAATCTTCACTAAACTTGAATTTACAATATGTATAGTACAAACTTACAGCTGACCATTCATATTCATAATCCTTATGAGAAAAGCAAGCAAAAAAAAACCTAGGACGCATTATTAACTTCTTCTTATGCCCTAAAATAACATCACTGAAAAAAATGTTTGGTTAAAACCACTGGTTAGGAAGGAAACATTTCCCTGCTGACTTAAGCCTAGCTGCCCAAGCAAGGCTTCAGAAAATGTCTTCACCTTCACAGTGCATAGGCAGAAGGAGCAGAAGCTATGGCGGTCTTCCTAGTGACACTTCCAAGTCACATAAATGGGGTATATTTCTGGGATAGACTGCCAACAAGTTACTGAAAGAAGAAAAACAAAAACTGCAAAAACCTGGCAAATAAATAGGCCAACACCCTCATGTGTTTTATTATGACACAAAAGTAAGTCTTAACTAAAGTTACCTCGAGGCTACCAGATCTAAATCACATACTCCATACTAACATCACCTGATTTGTAAAAGACCAGATTAGTTTTCAAATTGGTTTTCCAGCAAGATCTGTAATGATGCATAACACGTATAAAGCATTTCTTTACGTAACAACCCTCACCCCAAAGAACTCAGCAATTAAGATTTTTCAATCAGAGGAACACACAAACAATCTGAAGCACCTTTATCACTGTGAATTTTTATCAAAAGTGTGCTGGTAAGTGCTATGCAACAGAATGAGGTTAATACTGTTGAGATACTGTATTTACTGAATAATGTAATAATGATTTTACCTTACCTGAGTGTGGAAATTTGAAATGGTTGTTGTTTCAATATCTTTCTTGCCCAGAATTTCCATTTTCACTGGAGTGTTGGGGAAATTAAAAGCAAAGTAGTCCAAGAAGTCTGGGAGATAAGCAGCTGCTCCATGCACTATTGCTAAAGCATAGTAAGCAGCATTTTTCTCATTTTCACTGAATGTCAAAGCAAGAAACTCCTCAGAAAATCTCTCCATCTCCATTGGAGACAAAAATGAGAGTTCATCCATGTAAGCATGAAGGACAAGAGCACCACCATTGGACTGGTGTTCCTCATGAATAAAGTTGCTAAATTTAGTACCTGTTTTTAAGAAATTTCTACGAATAGAATGTTCCTGGTGAGTCATAAATGGTGTTTGTACTCCCTGGGGTACCCGATATTCTTGCATGCCCAAATTTAATCGGCATAACTGTTCATCTTTCAGATACCTGAACGACTCTTTGTTAACTCCTGAAGTGCTATTTATTTGTCCTTGGGTGAGAATTTCTTTACTGATGCGGGTCAGGCCAGCACAGACGGTTTGTACTTCCTTATTGTACATTTTAAGGCGTCTTCCTCGCATGTCTTCTCGGTGTTTCTTTTTCTTTTTCTTCTTTATTTTCTTCAAGACAAAATCATCAGCTCTCTGGGTTTTACCATTTTCATCTGATGTTTCTGGCCACAATAATTAAAAAGAAGTTAGTTGCTAATATTAGTGTCAACATACAAGCTTCTTAAAGGTACTTGATCTCAAATAGCCTATTCTCAATTTCTCTGAATTTGCCATTACAACTTAAATGTTTAGAAAATGAATAAAATGGGAGATCTTAAAATACAATATTCTGGCTTGAAGATTATGTTAAAAAGCAGATAATGCAAGGATAAACAATAATTTAATATGACTTGCAAACTAAAGGAAATATCCAAGTAATTTCACGTGCCATACTGTGTGAAATACTTGTTCAGTCACCATTGTAAAAATCATAATTGAAGCTGGTCATATTTTATGATAGTCTATAAATTACTATGGTACATACAGGCAAATCAAACAAAGGCAAATTAGGCGATAATACACTATTTTTGATTACCAAATTGGCAAAGTTTTTTGTTTTTTTATCATTCTCACATGCTACTCCTAGAAGTATAAACAGGTACGATTTTCTGAAGGGCAATTTAGTGATACATGTCAAACATCTTAAAAATATTTATAATCCTCAGACCCAGAAATCCCACTTCCAAGTAAAAGTTACCTAAGAAAATAATTAAAGATACATAAAAATATTCATTACAGTATTATTTAAAACAACAAGAACAAGGAATTCTTTAAGTATTTATTAACAGGGGACTGATTAAACTCTGGTATTACATACTATAAAATACTACCCAGCCATTACACGTTATATTATAGATGAAAAAAACTGACATACAAATTTACAAGGTTACAAAATGCTTACACTGTCACTCTTCCAGAAAACCTTCTCTAACAACTCTTCCCCACCCAATCTGGATAGCTACTCCTGATAGGACCTCCCTTAGTTGTACTTTCCCTATCTCAGCACTTATCACACTGTGTTATTACATATTTAATTTTCCACCTCTTTCCTAGACTGTAAGCAATCTAAGGTCAGGGATGTGTATCTTACCTTTCTTTCCAGAGCACTTCACACTTGGATATTCTGATCCCATTTTTATAATATTAAACATCTATTCATTCAAGTATTTGTTAATTACCTACTATGTGCCAGGTACACTTCTGGGCACTAGGGATAGGTGCTAAGATAGATACAATCCCTACTCTCTTGGACCTTACGATCTAGTTAGACAAGAAAAAGAAAGTATCAGGTAGTGATTAGGTAGGCTACTCTAGATGTTGGGGAAACTCTTTTTAGGAGGTGACATTTAGACTGAGTTCTAAATAATAAGACAAGCCAAGCACGTAAAGATCTAAAGGAAAATACTGTAGAAAGAAACAAAGGACCCAAAGAAAGGAAAAAGTCTAGTTCATCTATGCTTGTTATATAACACAGAAAACTATCTGGAGAAATATATACCAAGGTATTAATCATAGTTATCTATGGGTGGTAGTATTATAAATGTCTAGCCTCTTTTCTGTTTATCTGTATTTTCTAATTTTCTACAATAAACGTATTATTTTTATAATTAAAAATTTATTTTTAATTTTTAAAGGATTATCATGAATTAACAAGCCCAAGACAGAATGACATCTTTTATTTACTAGTTGTAAAATATATCTAACAAGAAATCTTGAGGTTTAAATATCAGGTACAGTCCTGACCAACCTTCAAATTTCATCTAGTATTTACTATATAGAATTTGTCCACTAAACAACAGTATTTCTTCTGACATGATTCGAATAATCCAGTGTTAAGACAAATACTCCAAGTAACCTACTATTACATCTGGGAAGAACAAATTCAACAAATTTTACGGTGAAGAATTTACTTGGTATAATATGTAAATGTATGATAGTTGCAATACTCTATATATAATCACTCCAAATCAACCAGATATTACAACAGTTATGAAACCTTCTGAAGAAAATATTTAAAAGTGTAAGTCAAAGACTTTAAAATGTACAAAATACCAAATAACTTTCATTGTTTATATTTGCTTTTAAGGACAACAAAATGAAAACCTTTTGTTTGCAAATATCACTTTCAATTAAACTAAGATCATATACTAAAATATACATGTAATCAGAGTGGTTAAACTGGAAGGGATAAAGCAATCTCTTATTGTATATACAACTAAATCCTTGAGAATTATTTGAAACACTTAGTAACAGTCACTTATATTTCTTACCAAATAAAATTAATCTAAATACTTTCCCCAACATCAAATTGGTAATTCAGGCAATTCTCCCAAGCAACTAAATGTTAATGCCATTGAGTATAAAGGCTAGGCCAATTTTAAAATAGTCATCTAATTACCCTCTGCTAAATGTTTTAGCAGTTTCACAAGAAAACAAGAAAAGAAAATGTCTCTGAATAGAACTTGCTATTTTAAGCTTCAGAAGAGGTATCTGGTATGCAGAAGATGGACCGCGACCTAGATCTGCCACTGAAATTAACACCAAAAAGGAACTGCCTTCACTGTAACACATTTTCTATATTACTATGAGCTTACCAGTGGTTATTTCTAACATGGCCAAGTCTCTGTGGGTTTTATTTCAAAACTCATTTATATGAAAACCATTCAATTAGTCCAACTTTGCCCATCTCAAAAAAACAAAAAACAGGCCGGGCATGGTGGCTCACGCCTTTAATCTTAGCACTCTGGGAGGCCGAGGCGGGAGGATCCCTCGAGGTCAGGAGTTCGAGACCAGCCTGAACAAGAGCGAGACCCCGTCTCTACTAAAAATAGAAAGAAATTAGCTGGACAACTAAAAATATATATAGAAAAAATTAGCCAGGCATGGTGGCACATGCCTGTAGTCCCAGCTACTGGGGAGGCTGAGGCAGAAGGATCGCTTGAGCCCAGGAGTTTGACATTGCTGTGAGCTAGGCTGAGGCCATGGCCCTCTAGCCAGGGCAACACAGTAAGACTCTGTCTCAAAAAAAAAACAAAAACAAAAAAAAAAAAAAACACTGTACAAGGAAATGAAAAAGACCTTAACCTGTAATCTCATTTGTCAACATAAGTTTAAAATATGAAATAAATTTCAATCTATCTCCTCACTAATCCTCTTTTTCAAATTTTGACTCTTATCTGAGGCTGAGATATAGAAAGCTCAACTTTGTATATAAAGAAATTTGAGACTACCCATCTCATATTAGCTAACAAATTCCCAAGAATAAACAAAATTTATTCTTGTGGTGGCAACTAATTGAGAATGGCATACATATACATAAGCCGTTACAGGTTATTACTGTAAGTTGGCCACCGTTGCTTTATGAGAAAAATACCAACTGCCTTGCCTTGCATTTAAGACGTTATTTAAAAATCAATCAAGTCTTTGCAATCTTTCCATTTCTAGTTTTAGCTTTCCAACAGAGAATGAATGTATTCAGGAAGTCACATTTTGAGTATTTTCCCATAGAGCAAAAGAAAAAATTTATTGACCACACTTCTTTACAGAAAAAGAGCCAAGCTACACTATACCTGTGATTAAAGAAAGCTTTCACATATTGAACTGAGATTAAATATAAAAAGAAATATGCAATTCTACAGAGGAAGATACAAACATTCATCTGAGAAACAAATTGCTGGTAGTCTTTAAAAAGGTCATTATTAATACAGGACACTATCAATAAATCCTCATATGATAGTATGTGCTAATATTTTCAATTATCAAATAGCATCATTTATTAGACATCACAATTGCACTAATGCAAAAAAATCAGCTTTCCACATTACAAAACTTAAATTCAAAATACCATTTTTACACTTGAATTATAGCTTAAAACTGAAAAAAAAGTAATATCTTCATTTCCAAAAATCACGGTAGATAAGCAACAGTAAAACAATTATAACTGCTTACACCTTATTAATCATGCTTTTTAAAAGGGCTAAAGTTATTTTCTGAAAATAAATTATTTTCAGTGTTCTTGAGAGTTCTTCCAGTTCTACATAAAAACCTGACTAGAAAGGAAAAACAAAAAACTGCTCCTTTTGAAGGCTAAATTCTTTTGAATCATTGTATAAACATAATACTGCCTCACTTTACCCCATCCCTCTATATTATGGTGTTTAAGAGTGGTTGGCTAGGTTTGTGGCCAGGCACAGTGGCTCACCCCTGTAATCCCAGCACTTTGGGAGGCCAAGAAGGGAAGATCGCTTGAGCCTGGGAGTTTCAGACAAGCTAAGCAACATAGAAAAATTATCTCTACAAAAAACAGAAAAATTATCCAGGCATGATAACCCACACCTGTAGTCCCAGCTACTTGGGAGGCTGAGGCAGGAGGATCACTTGAGCCCAGGAGTTTGAGACTGCAGTGTGCTATGATGATGTCACTGCACTCCAGCCCTGGCAACAGAGCAAGACTTTGTCTCCAAAAAAAAAAACAGTTTGAATCCCTGTTCTACCACTTCCTAGAAGTACACCTTTTTTTTCCTAAGACACTATTTTTTTTAAAGCAGTTTTAGGGTCATAGCAAAATTGAAAGAAGGTACAGAGCTTTCCCATATACCCCCCGGTCACTATATATGCATAGCCTCCCCCATTGTCAACACCCCCTCACCAGAGTGGTATGTTTGTTACAACTGATGAATCTATACTGACACATAATCACCCAGAGTCCACAGTTTATATTAGGGTTCATTCTTGGTGTTGTACATTCCATGGGTTTGGACAAATGTATACTGACATGTATCCACCACTATAGTACTATACGGAGTAGTTTCACTGCCCTAAAAATCCTCTGTGTTCTGCCTATTCATCCCTCTCTCTCCCCTAACCCCGGGCAACCACTGATCTTTTTACTGTCTCCATAGTTTTGCCTTTTCCAGAGTGTCATATAATTGGGATCATATAGTATATAGCCTTTCAGAGTGGCTTCTTTCACTTAGTAATATGTATTTAAGGTTCCTCCATGTCTTTTTATGGCTTGATAGCTCATTTCTTTTTGAATAATTTTTACCTGAATAATATTCCATTGTCTGGATGTACCGCAGTTTGTTTATCCATTCACCTACTAAAGAACATCTTGGTTGCATCCAAGTTTTGGCATATGAATACAGCTGTTATAAGCATCCACGGTATTTGAGTGTACATAAGTACCAAGGAGTATGACTGCTGGATCATATGGTAAGAGTATGTTTAGTTTTGTAAAAAACTGCCAAACTGTCTTCCAAAGTAGCTGTACCGTTTTGCATTCTTACCAATAACGAATGAGGCAGCATAACCTCTTACCAGTTAATTTCTTTGTACCTTGTTTCTCATTGGTAAAATGGAGGGAAAAACAGTATCTCCTCATAAAATTAGTGTGCAAATTAAATGAAAAATGCATGTAAAGTACTTAGAATAGTCCTAGAACAAATACTTAATACATGTTTACTATTATTAACCCCAAAACAGTTGACTTCTGCACACAACAGAGTGCGCTATTTAAGATAAGAATGGGTGCTTTGCAGTTAGACCTAGGTTAATGCCCCAGCTCTGCTGCTTACTAAGGTCTCTAGGTAAGTTCATAAATTTCTTTAAATATCAATTTTTTCATCTTAAAATGCTATTAATACTAGTGTCTCTCTCACAGAGTTATAGTAAGGATTAAATGAGACAATCAATATAAGACCCTTATCACAGTATCTGACAGACAAGTCCTTATCATCTTGATTATCATAATCATAATAATATTAATAGTATTTGATAACATTCCTTGAAATAAGTAGCAACAAGTCTGGAATATCAAAACCAGAGCTAGGGATTACTGGCCTACAATACAATGGAGTGTATATCAAAAGAGAGACACATAAAAACGAAAAAAAAAATCTCTGAAGGAGGAAAGAAAACTATTATTTATCAAGTGTCTAATAGGAACCATATATGTTATCTCATTTTAATCCTCAAACCAGAAAAGGAAACAGAGTCTGAAACAAAGATATGTAATTTATATTAGGTGATAAAGCTATTAGGCAACAGCCAAGATTCAAACTCTCGCCTAACTCCAAAATTCAAACTCTTCCAATACACTACACTATGTATACTCTCTTCCTTTCTGCCTTCTCTATCAGACCCCTCCCTGCAACACTTCCATTAGATGATCAACTAAGATTATCTAGTTACAATTAACAGACTTGAGGTGGCTTGGAAGAACTTCCAATAAAGAGAGTATTACTTCATTCAACAAATATTTTACGTGGTGCCCATTACAAAATTCTTCAAGATCCAAAAGATGGCATTATTTATGTTATGCAAAAGTTTTCATGCCCTTAAAGGTGTTTTTGCCTCTCTCTGAGTGGGTAGGGAAAAATATTAGTCCCTGAAGTTGTTGCTCTGATAAGTGAGATTATTTGTTTATTTTCAATTCTCTTTATAATCCCAATAATTCTCCATTCCTATCACTAAAAACAAGTGCTTCTGGACTTAAAATTCCTGCCAAGCTGGGTGCGGTGGCTCATGCCTGTCATCCTGGCACTTTGGGAGGCCAAGGTGGCAGAATTGCTTGGGATCAGGAGTTTGAGACCAGTCTGAGCAAGAGCAAGACCCAGTCGCTACAAAAAAATAGAAAAATAAGCCAGGAGTGGTGGCACATGCCTGTAGTCCCAGCTACTCAGAAGGCTGCAGCAGGAGGATAACTTGAACCCAAGAGCTTGAGGTTGTAGTGAGCTATGATGACGCCACTGCACTCCAGCCCAAGCAACACAGCGAGACCTTGTCTAAAAAAAAAAAAAAAAATCCTGCCAAAAGCTTTTTGACGTCACAGAAAATATCCATTAACTGTCTGGCTTAGGAACACTTTCCCTGTGGTAACAGTTAGGTAGGTGGTCAAAAGCGAATCAATATGAGAAAAGAAGGATGACTCACTAGGGCATACATAAGAGCAACGCTATCATTTAATGACACTGGAGAAAGGAGCTATAGGGGTTGTCCCCCCTTCTTTCATTTTTAAAAATATATTAAAATATTATTAAAATCATAAATTTACTAACCAAGAATAATTGTGATAGTTTGAAGAAGTATTTTTTCCTATGTTTTTATGAGCAGTAAGAGGGAAAGAAAAAAATTAAGATTTCAAAAGACATAGGTAACTGCTCCTTTAGTTAGACTCAAGCCTGTTGTTTACGTGAAATAACTTAAATATCTCTTTATTAACTTATAATTCCAATAGGTATAGTAGAAAGAGAAAAGCCAACTTGGCCATAAGTCAAAAAGACTGAGGTCTATATTCAATTCTATCAATAACTAGAAAATTTTAAGCATTTCACTTCACCTCTTTTAAAATCACTTCACTTTCTGTTTTACAAATGAAGCAAGTTTACCACTCTCGCATTTACATATTAAATTTTTTTTCAACCATTTATGAGCAACTCAAAATGTCTGGGATTGTAGTAATTTGTAATTAGCCTACACATGAATTTGGATTGAGTGCTGTTGGCCTGGTGTGCTGAACATGTCTCAACTGAATTCAGGGGTCGGCAAACTTTTTCCGTACAGACATAGAAAGCAGAGGCTTTGCTCTCTGTCTCAACTACTCTGTTCTGCTACTATAATGCAAAAACTGCCATAGACAATATGTATGAATGAATGGAGCCATGTTCCAATAAAACCTTATTTCTGGACACTGCATTTGAATTTTGTATGGTTTTCCTGTGTTATGGGTTTTCTTCCCAACTATTTAAAATGTAAAAGCCATTCTTCTTACCTGACAGGTTGTACCAATTTTTAACAAAGGTACAAAAGTAATTCAATGGAAGAAGAATAATCTTTTCAACAAAAGATGCTGAAGCAACTGGATATCCTTAGGCAAAACAAAAACAAAAAACAGAAAAACCCTCGACCTATACAAAATTAACTCAAATGGATCACAGATGTAAGAGTTAAAATTACAGAACTTTTAGAAAGAAAACATAGGAGAAAATCTTTGGG
>RJWJ010035167.1:0-16817 GCA_004363605.1 Indri indri
GCCTCGGGATGCTCAGAGCTGTGTCGGCGCAGCCACCTGGCCATGCTGCCCTGCTCCTCATGCCCTGGCCCCGTTCCAGGGATTTTCTCCCGCTCGAAGACAGCCCCAGGGCACGGGGAGCCCTGAGGGAGGGGCTCCTGCCGGTTATCCCCGGGCACCAGCAGCTGGGGGCTGGGGGCTCCCCAGCACCTGCCTCCTCCGCCAGGGCGCTGAGAATTAATTAGCGAATGTTTTGTGAAGCACTTTGAAGCTGTGAAGGGCCCGGCAGCTCTGAGCGGCATCATTACAAACATTATCGTTTTATTTATAGACGGTGGAGGGGAGGAGGGAGCGGGGGTTAGTTCTGCCAGCTCCATCACCTTTCAGACACAGTCATGTTTGACTTATGTTCCACTGGCGCCGGGAAGCCTCGGGCGGGAGGCGTCTGTAAATACCGGGCCTCGTTATTGGGCCCTGAGTGTGGCGGGCGGGGTGGAGGCGGAGGGGCACCCAGAGGGACGCATGGGAGGGCAGACGGCGCAGGGCAGGGGAGGCCGAGAGCACGCCGCACTCGCCCCAGCCCTCTGCCTCAGCCACACCCAGCCCGGGCCGGCCCCTCCCCTGGCATAACAGGCCCGGACATCGGGACACGCTGGCACAGCAGCCCCTCGGCCTGAGCGGACGTCTCCCACTGCAGCCCCGGGGCCAAGCAGGAAGGAGGGGTCTGCAGGGAGGCAGGCGGCTCAGAGGCAGGGCACCTGGGTTCCCCGGCTCTGCGCCTTGTGCGGCCCAGGGCTGGGCCCGAGACAGGCAGGACTGAATTCCCACGCAACGCTCTGGCCCGACAGACTCTTAAGGCTGCGGCAATGGAGGCCCAGATAGAGCCAGAGCCGCACAGCCAGCTGGAGCCTCCAACCCGGGGCGGTGGCCTTCCTTCCCTCAAGGGACTCCACCTAGGACAAGGCGTCTGAACACGGGCACTGTGCACGCGCACATACACACATACATACACGCACACAGGCACGCCGTGGCCACCGCTCTTCAACCCCACCCCCAGACAAACACAGCGCTATCCTCCGCCGCGTTCCTCCAACAAGCCTGTGGGGGGGCCCTGCCGATGGCCCCATGTCAGAGAGGACGAACGGGGGGCTCAGAGAGGCAAGTTGCTTGCCCGGGGTCCCGGGCCAGAAAGCGGCAGGGCCAGCATGAGAGCCAGCCGGGCTCTTCCCCACCAGCAGAGACCTGTGGGGTCACCCAAGTCTGTGCACGTGCATACACACAGGCACACACACACGCACACACACACACACGCCAGACACCGCCGTTTCCGCACCCCAGGCCTTCGGAGCCAGGGGATGGGGCGCAGGCAGGAAGGAAATGGGGAGTGGCCTTCCTGGGGGAGGAGGAAGGAAGCAGGGACGGGGAGCAGCGGGTGGCCTCTCCAGTCTGGGCCAGTGCCCCCCAGGTGGGAGCCAGCACACCAGGAACCCCCAAGAGTGAGGCCTGTCTCCCCATCGGATGGGGTGCGCCTGCAGGCCCCCTAAGCCCTGCCACCGCCCACTTCAGCAAACAGGCCCAGGCTCAGCCTGGCAGAGGGCCAGGGCCCCACCGTGGCATTTCCCACCGGCCTCTGCCCACCCCCTGGCCCTGGGAATGCTGCGGAACGAGTCCCTCCCCGTGGCTGCCTGTGTGTGCAGGCCCCTGCTGTTGCCCAACAGGAGATGCTATCAGCCTGTGGCATCCCTCATTAGCCGGGCGGCAGGGGTGGGGACCCCAGCTGCCCCGGAGCCAAGGCAGGCCCCTCCCACAGGGCAGTCAGCCAGCTCCAGCACCGGCCCAGCCTCACTTTCCAGAGCGCAGCTGCCCACCAGGGGCCCGGCACTTAGAACAGCCCCCATCCTGCATGCTCTGGGCCAACGGCACCCTGGGTTGGCAAACCTGGCCCCATGGCCCCCCAGGGCCGCCGTGCTGCCCAACGTGCACAGCCAGCAGCCCTGCCCACCGCTGCCAGGGAGCCCTCCTTGCACTGATTTGCCGGGGAGGGGAGAGAGGACAAACTCTGTGCTTTAGGACCGGTCTGGGGCTGAGGGCCGCTGCCCAGCACGCGGACGCAGGCAGGGGTGGGGACGGGCCTCCCAAGCCCTCCCAGCCACTCATCCTGCAGTGGGCGTCTCTGCAGGCACCGGGGCTGCACCAGGCCCGTCACTTCCTTGCTCTGCAACCCACACATCTGGGGGGCAGGAAGCGGCCCCCGGGCGCACGGGCACAGGGCTGGGGCGGCAGAGCCCACTTGGCACAGGGGCCACGCCCCTCCTTGCCACCCACGAAGAATCATCCTCCACAGCCAGCAAGGCCCAGCTTTGTGGTTGTGTGTTTGGGGCACGAGGGCTCGGCAGGAGCTTTTACTGCACGTTCGTGACTCGTAAATCCAGGGGAGGTGGGTCCCTTGGCGGGAGCAGGTATTTATCTCCCGGCCCATAAATCAGGTCCCACGGGCCTCGTGCCGCCAAGCGGATGGGCGCAGCACCAGGCTTCCCTTCCAGACAGAGGGGTGGGGGAGGCTGAAGCGGGGCCCAGGGACCCTGGGTCGGGCGGACTGGGGAGTGGCCCAGGCCTCCCCTGCACCGGCCCTGAGACCACCCCAAGGTCCCCCTCTCTGCAACCCGTTTCTCCACGTACCAGGCACAGGGTGAGAGAGAGTGTGTGTGTGGAACAGGCAGTGGGTGCCCGTGTGGCCCAACACACAGCAAACTCCTAACGAGACCCAGACACAGCACGAGGGAGGGCCCGGTCCCCCAGCCCTGGGACCGCAGTTCCGCTGGATGGGACAGGGGTGTCATCCCCCGGGCCTTGGGGCCTCCACCTTCCCCGCTGGCCAAGCCTCGGGCCTCCACCCCAAGACAGGCCAGTCTCCATGCCTGGGCACACCCCGTCTCCCGCCCACCACACACTTGCCCCTGCTGGAGTTTCCATCTTTCAGGAACAATGCCACCTCGCCATCCCCAGCACGCCCCCCACACACAACTACACAGGGCACCCAGAAAAACTGGTGCAAGCAACGAGGTCTCGGCAGAAGCCCGAGGCCAGGGTTCCAGCCCAGCATGTGACCTTGAAAAAGGCCTAAACCCTCTGGCCTCAGTTTCCCGACCTGCACAGCAAGGGTGGGCATGAAGGAGCTCCACGCACTCCACGAAACAAACCTCCCGGTCAGAAGTGGCACGGTCCTCACCAGCCCGGCAGGCAGCTCAGCTCTGCGGGGACAGGGACTCCACGCTGACCCCACAGCACAGCTCAAGGAAGAAAGTCTGCCGGAGCGAGGGGCCCGCCGAGGTTTTGGTTTCTCAGCAAGGACAACTGAGGCTGAGCAGGCACCACGAATGAAACCAAATAAAACCGCAGCACCAGGCCACCACTCGGGACGCCCCCGATGGTGAGACATGGGCTCGGGTCCAGCTCGGGGACCCCATCGGGGCTGGCGGGAAGGAGGTGGGACACGCACCCCCACGTGGCGCCGCAGCAGCAGCCCCAGCAGAGGAAGAAGGGAGGGCCCTGCAGTGCTTTGGGGACAGACCAGCAGACGCCAGCCCAGACAGCACCTCCCAGCCCCACAGGCCCAGGGCATGGCGCACCCGAACGTGCGCACAAACTGCGACCCAGGGATCCTCTCAGAGACCAGCAGGCATCAAACTAAAGAATCAGAAGGGACCAGGCAGGGGGGACAGCCAAGGTCCACCGACGGCGAGGGCCGGAAGTCACACCGCACGTCGGGTCCAGGGCTCAGACCCAGGTCTGGCAGGACAGGCGGATAGTTCCCACGCCTCCCTCGCGGCCTTCCCTGCCAACCATCCCACACACGACATATTTTGTCAATAAAACGGGCACAAAACTCCAAGAGCCTGAGACTCGAGTCCGGCTGCCCAAGGGCCTGGATGTCACCAGGTGCCCTACAGGGGGACTGGAGGTGGCCACGGGAGGGATCAGAGCCAGGACGATCCCCAGCATCCAACAGGCTCGGGACGTCCAACGGTCTCTGGAGGCCCCTAACCCAAACAACCACCCCCGAGGGTCTCCCCGGCCGTCCCCCTGCTGCACAGCTGGCCCACATGCACCCCTCTCCCGGGCTCCCCCCGCCTGGCCGGCTTCCTTCCCTCACCCCCGAATCCCCTCCTGCCTCGGTCCTTGCTGCGCTTCCGTCTGGAACGCTCGCTTCCTGCTGTCCGTCTCCTGGAACCACGCGCTGGCCCAGCCCAGGGCACCCTCGCGGGGGCTCTGCCTGATCCATGCCTGTCCCCATGGCCTGGCACACAGCAGGAGCTCAGTGAAGATGTGACTGGGAGCGGAGGAGCCGGCACTGAGCCAGGCTTCAGTTGGCCCTGTGAGGCCCCTGCCTCATAAGAGAAAAGCAAGGTGCCTCCCATCCGGGCCCCAGATGCTAAGCAACCCTCACGCACACAGGCTCTGTGGGTTCCGCCCTTGAGAGCACAGGCCTGGGGACCACCAGGCAGGTAAGCCATCACCTCCCATCGGGGGGCACTGCCGACTGTGGAGCAGCAACTCTGCAGGAAGTGAGCGCCCCGTCACCAGAGGTATGCAAAGCAGCCCACCAGCCGCAAAGCCCAGGGCTGGACTCTGAGGATGCCAGGGAAGCTGGGACACACGGAGGCCTCGTGGGTCTGACACCAGCAGCGTGCTGGCTGTGGGAGAGAGTCTGGACGCCCTGTCCACCCTCCATCCCCACCCCAAGCTTGCAGCCTACCTTCCCGCTTCATGCCCATGGCCAGGCACTTCTGGTAGCGGCAGTACTGGCACCGGTTCCGCTGTCGCTTGTCAATCAAGCAGTCCTTGTTGTCGCGGCAGGTGTAGGTCAGGTCCTTGCGCACGGTCCGCTTGAAGAAGCCCTTGCAGCCCTCGCAGCTGTACACCCCGTAGTGCTTGCCTGCAGGGCGGCGGCAGGGCTGGTGAGCGGCCACCGCCCCGTCCTGCCGAGCCCCGAGGAGGGCCAGCGAGGTCTCCAGCCCCGGCCTGGGCCTCTGTCCTCCGAGAGGTGGTTCGGCCTCTGGCTCCACCAGGTGGTTCGGCCTCTGGCCTCTGGGGTTAGGAAGCTGAGGGCTAAATCCCGGCCCCACAAGGCACTGGCTCTCCGGGGCTGCGCTAGTGCCCTTCGAGAAGCCAAGGTTCTTCCCTCTCGGGCTACTGAGCGATGTAACGCAGGGGCCCCAGGCCCGGCACAGCCCTGAGAAGAGCCCTGAGTGCCCCTCTGTCGTCACCGCCAACAGCTGTCTGCTCTCAGCAGCCGCGGCCCTGCCCGCCTGGCCTCCCACCACACGGCACGGACACAAGGCACCAGAGGGTGTGGTGTGGGCTGGCGGCACCACGGGGCGGACAGAGGCACTGGCCCAGGCCCCCGCCTCCCCGCACCCCGGCCCGTGTGCCGCAGTGGCCCTACCTGAGGAGCGGTCCCCGCAGATGGCGCAGATGTGCTTGGTGAAGGATGCCATGTTTCCTGAGGGGTGGGCGGGGACCTTGAGGACACCATTGAGGCCCAGGGGGGGCTTGACGTCCTCGCTGCCGCTGGCCGGGTTCATGGGCGAGCCGAGCTGAGGAGGGACGGCGGGTTCAGACGGCAGCACATCCCGCCACCCCCACAGCCCGCGCAGGGAAGGTGCGGCTGGGCCACTGTACCCCTTTGCAGAGAGACGCCAAGGCCACAGAGGGCCGCGACCCTGGCCGCACAGCTGCAGAGCGGCAGGGCCACCATCCCTGGGAGGGCAGGGCCCGGCTCTGCTGAGCGCCATCTGGATGCCTGGGCCCAACTCCGGCAGGGGTCGCCCTCCCACAGCCGACCCTGGGCCTCCTCACAGGATGGCTTGGCACAGCCCCCACCCCATGTGGGAGGGCCCTGCTCACGGCCTGCCTGTGGCCACCTAAGTAAGAGCCGCCTCCCATGACTGAGCCCCCATCTGTGTCCAGCCCATGTGGGGCTCCCGGGACACTGAGTGAGGCAGAAACTCTGGGGGCCCAGCCCACAGATGAGGACAGTGAGGCCCAAGCCCAGCAAGGAGGGGGTGGAGCTGGGTCCCCCAGAGCCACACATGCCCCCTACTACGCTGCGGGCCAGGTTCAAGGTCTCTGGCCACGTGACAGGAGAGGGGAGGGACGCCCCCTCGGGCATCGGGTGGCAGGAACACCACTGGCCTCTGCACAGGCCCCTCCCCTGCAGCGGCAGGCGTGGGAAACTCACCCGGTCACCCTGGCAACAGCTGCAGCATGCAATGACACAGCAGTTTTGGTTCCTCTGCCTCCACCCTGCTCTGCAGTCAGCGGAGGGCCCGGAGGCACTTCCCACTGCACCCACCAGCCAGCCTGTCCCGCCCCAGCTCCACTTCTGCAAAGCCCTGCCACCTCCTCTGCGCAGGAATCGCCTCTCCTTCCTTCCCAGCCCCAAATCCCATCCCCCTTTCTCACGGGACAGGAAGCACTTGGTACTCGAGTTAGCAAAGCAGAAGCCACCCCAAAGCCTCCTTGCACAGAGGCCCCAGTGCCTGGAAGGATTTTCCCAGGCCCAGCCACGTCTGGGTTCCGGGCCCTTCCTCCGTGGGCACCAGTGGGCTGTGAGGCTCTGCAAGGTGCCCAGCCCTGGGGCCCCAGGTGGGCTGCAGTGAGGCCACGGCCTGCCCTGACAGCTCAGTGCATCGGGGGGTGGGGGGTCCAACCGCAGAGCAGGGCGGCCAGATGCCCCGGGTTCACATCTGCAGGCAGGAGACCCAGAACTAAGAAGGGGCCGGAGAAAGTACCGGACGTTTGTGCACACCCGCCTCTCCCTGCCTGGAAAACCCCGGGGCCCCAGATGCAGACACTGCCACCCAGGGATCGGGGGGCCGGCCCGGGTCGCACAGCACTGAGTGGCAGGGTGGGCTGAGCTCAGTCCTCCTGGAGTCAGCAGGTGATCACAGAGTCTACGATCCCCACATGCTGCAGAAGGGGAAACTGAGGCCCCAAGGCGGATGGGCTTGCCCAGAAATGCTCAGCAGGGGAGGAGTGTGTGTTCCTTGGGCCCATCTGCTGCTGCACGCTGTTCAGTAAGCGCCCCCTGCCCGGGCACGGACACTGGGAGGCACCGGGAAACAGGTCCCGCCGGGCCTGCTGGTGACCCTGAGGTCCGGGAAAACAGAGAAGAGCCAGTTGCTGTCTAACTAAGGGGCTCTGAAGGCAGCAGAGACAGATGATTCTGCCTCCTCCATTAGCATGTGACATTGGAGAAATTATCTAAGCACTCCGGGCCTGAGCTCCCTGTCTGCAGAACTGGCCCATTCATGCCTCCTGCTGGGGGCTGGTGTGAGGATGCGGATGAGCGGATCCAAGGGCACGGCTCGGAGCACGGCTTGCAGGCTACACATGCTCTGTGACCACCAACTTACACGGCCAAGAAACCGCAGCTGCAACGAGCCCTTGGGCCTCCAGGAGACAGCCTGGGGCCTGGGAGGGTGGCACGGGCATCCCAGGCAGAGGGCTGCCCACACCAACGTCCGGAGGGAGGAAAACGAAAGGACCGTTCAGAGAAAGAAAGGAAGTCGGGGCAGCCAGGGCTGGGTCAGGTCAGAGGCAGGGCGGGAGCAGTGGCCAAGGGCAGGAACCATGGGCACCAGCGCCATGTGCCCTAGCAGCAGGGAGGACCTGGGGACGTCTGAGCTGGAGGCCCTCGGGCTGGGCTGGACACAAGAGCTCCCTCCCAAGCCACAGCTCTGCAGGGCCAGATCTCCTGGAAGCACCACGGACGGGAACTCACGAATTTCCTCTTTCTGTGGTTGCCCCAAGCCACAGTGGGTGGGTAGGGGGCACCTGTTGTCTCCGGGCCCCTCAGGTAGAGGCCCCTGGGCCTGGTACGTGCTCTAGGCAAACTTGAGGTGGAGCCAGAGCAGCTCTTGTCAGGGAAGGGGGCTCCAGGCAGAGAGGACAGAGCAGTGACACTCCCCCAGAGCCTGTGCTGTGGCCAAGCCAGCTGCCAGGCTGAACGCGGGGAAGCCCGAGGGGTCTGGGGACAGTGACGCCTGGGCTGGGGCGCCCACTTTGCTCCGCTGGGCTGCACCGGCAGACAGCCAGGGTGTGGCTGAGCCGAGCGGGGAGACCAGGGAGACCAGCCACGGCCTCGGACCTTCTTCCTGCGCTTCTCGCCCCAGAATCGAGCTCGGGGCAGGCCTCGGGGCCTCGTTCTGCGTGGGCACACCCTCCCCAGCGGGCTCGCCCGCATCTGTCGGGCACTCCTCCCGCACGTCCTCCTCCCAGGAGACCCAGGACACCGAGGGCTTTTCGCTGGAGCCCGAAGACTCCGTGCGTGGCCAGGGTGGGGCCCACCCCGTTTCCCCTTTCAGATCCTTGGCACCTATTTCGGTTCCCACCTCCTAGGGGCCCCACCCGGTCTCCTGCCCATCTACCCATTCCCTCCCCTCGCGCCCACCATGCCCTTCCTTCCCCAGCCCCTGCAGGCTCCCTCCACCAGCCCCCGCTCGAAGGCCCACCACCCACAGTCAGAACTGGGCTCCAAGCCCACTGTGGGCCTCCTCTGTCCACCCAGGCATGAGCAGAACCCCCCCCTCAACACCGCCTTCCAGCTCTGCTCCTGGGCCAGCAAGTGCCTGGCATCAGCGCCACCCACGACGCACCCCAAGCCTCATGCGCACGCTTCTTCCTGCAGACATCACGGCCCTGCAGACCCCGGGCAGGCCGGGAGGCTCTGCTGGAGTTCAGAGGCCTTAACTCTGCACCCAGCACCACACTGGGCACTCAGGAAGCACTCCCTGCAGGGGAGCTGGCACTGACCCCTCGGCCAATACCCACTACACACCCCGGTGAGCCAGATACAGGCAGGAGACCTCTGGGACACCGTGGGAACCTCCCCCGAGCCCTGATGGAGCCCCCCCCTCCCCAACCCCGACCAGCAGGTGAGGAGCCAGGGGCTGGGGGCTGGCCTGGCTCCACCCACAAGCCCTCAGGCTTCCATCCTCCTGCCCGGAGGGGCCCAGCGGCCCTTGCTTGGTGATGCTCACAGCCCTTCCTGGCCATGGACTTGAGCGGGCAGAGCGTGGCCGAGCGCCAAGCCCTCCCTGACAACAGCAGAAGTCAGAGAGCCTCGCTGGCTCCAGGAACTCTGACTTTGCGGTTGTGGTTTTGGGGCTGTGGGTGGGGGCACATCCACCCCCCCAAACTCTACCCACACTCCCATGAATGAGGAACCCCAGGTTTCCAAGACAAACTGCTAAAGCCCACAGTGGACTCGGCTCCCAGGAAAGCTGCTGTGGGTCGTGGGGAACCTAAGGCCAAGTGTGGGCCTCAGACCATGGCAGACCGGCCACAGCCCTGCATGCAAGAGCAGGGCCCACGGCAGGACAGTGGGGAACGTCTGGGGCACACTGGGTCCTGCCCCGTCTCACCCACCCCTGGGCCCCTTGCCACCCTCAAGGGGGCTGGGGCCACTCGCTCGCAAGGGCACCCCAAGGTTGCTGGGAGCATTTCTTCACCCTCGGGTGGGCACCCTAGGGCACAGGCCCCTACACAGCCCTCGGCTCTGCCCCGCAACAGAGACTCAGACACCCAAGCTCCTGTCGTGCACCGGCCCCCGGGTGTCCAGGGCAGGCAGCCAGCTTGGGGGCCCAGCAAGCAGCTGCATGGTGCTCTGAGAGCCAGCAGGTGCCAGCCAGTGGGCCCGGGGACAGGCAGGGCCTGACGCCGAGTCCTCGACTGCCCTCCCGCTGCGTGGCACCCTGTAGCCAGCAAGAATGGGGGCAGGGCAGCTACACTAAAAATAACACAGCCAGGCCCAGGCAGGCCACGGGGGCCGCCCTCACGCCAGCACCGCAGCCTTCTGCTCGCTTCTGGAAGGCCAGGTGATGCGACAGGGATGGGAGGGGCACGCTCCTGGGCAGGGCCCGGCTCCTCTGTGCACATCCCCGGGGAAGAGGGGCTTCGGCAGGTTGGCCCAGAAAGAGCAAGATTTCCCAGGAGGGCTCAGGAGGGCCAATGCCAGCTCTGAACAGGCCCAGGTGCGTGGACGCTGGGCTGGCTCTGACCCCAACCACACCCCAGTCCTGCACCAGGAGCAGCAGCTCAGCAGGCAGTGGGGCCTTGGGAGTCCAGGGGACATGACAGATGCCATCAACTGTGTGACTCTGGCAGGGTGCTGCCACTGCGAGTTCCTCCCTCGTGGGCTGTCCCAAGAGGACACCAAAGCCCTTTGCCAAGGAGCCTTCACCTATTGGGGGACAAACGGCCAAACCCAGACACAGAAACCCAAAGTAGGAAGAGGATGCCCCTGCCTATTTTGGGAAAAACAAATAGAGCTTCCAAGAGAGGAAGGGCCTGGAGGGAGTCACACTCCTGCCAGCTCCGCCCTGCAGCCCTCCCAGCCAGGAATACAGAGGCACTCGGGGCATCTTCCCTGAGGTAGAAGAGAGTGGGCCAGGTCCCAAGGTCCCCACAGCAAGACCTGGGCTGTGCCAGACCCTGCCAGGCTCCAGCCACTTCCTGACCGAGAAACAACCCAAACAGCCAGACCACGCTGGAGAAGCTATAGAGCAGGTCACCGAGCGCCACAGACAACCAGGCATCCACAGAGCCGAGGACACTGAGCACCCACTGCCATTGAGGCCACCTGGGGCCCAAGGCCTGGCATCCAAGGAGGGTGGCATCTGCACTGAGCCTGGACATCCCTTCCCTGGGGCGTGGGGCACTGAGACCATTAGCACGGGTGTGAGCAGAGACCAGGAGGGAAGGACCAGGCCCACGTGGGCACAGGGCTCTCAGGGAGAGCAGCGGGCCTGAGGAAAGCAGAGCCCCCGCCCTGCAGAGCTCCCTGGTCGTGGAAAGTGGGAGCCCCCACCCCTCCCGACCAGCCGCAAGGAAGCTCAGGTGCCAGTCCCTGAGGGGTCCAGGCCCAGGACCCAGCCAGACCTGGGCCCAAACCCCCTCTGGGCACATGGCTCCCCGAGGCACCGCCTCCCACGGGTCAAAGGGGAAAGGATGGGCACCTTCACCGAGGGTCTGCAAGATGATGTGGCATCCTGCCACGTAGCCCACAGCCCCACCCCAGACCCCTCCCCTACTTTTCCTCTTCCAGCCCCAGCCCTGCACTCACCTGGGGGCTGCCCGTGCCAAAGCCCAGGGTGGGCGTGGTGGGCACCGACATGGAGTGGCCCATGGGGGAGCTGATGACCGAAAAGGGCGGGCCCATGCCATTGATGGGCGAGCTCAGGGTGCTGATGGGCGAGTGCAGCTGCCCCGGGGAGCCCAGCGAGGAGCCGATGCCAGGTCCCAGGGCGGGGTGCAGTGAGGGGGCAGCCATGGAGCCTCGGCCCGGCGGGGAGTTGAGGGACGAGGAGTTCACCTGGGTGGAGAAGTCTGCAAGACAAGAATCCACGGGAGGGCAGGGTCAGAGCAGGCGATCAGGGCGGACCCCTCCACAACCCCCACCAACTGCCTGCTCCCTCGGGCTGCAGACAGGCCCACGGGAAGACCCCGGGCACCCCCAGAGCGGCTCCACTAGTCCAGATGGCACCCCACATGAGGCCAGGCCGGGGCTACCTGGAGCTCCCCTCCAAGGCACCATCCCCCACCTGGGCCGGGCGTTAGGCTGGGCCCAAGGCAGAGGCTGCCATCAGTGTGCCCCAGGATGCCCACCTGGGCCCGCCCACCTCCACACCCCAGGCCTGTCTGCGCCCAGGAAACAGAGAGCGGAACGCCTGCGGCCAGGACTGGACAGCCCTCTGCCATCCCCGCAGGGGGTAGAGGTGAAGGCTGGGGAGTGATAACAAGAGTAACGAGGGCTGATGTTCTCAGAGCACCTACGGCACACCAGGAGCCGGCCTGGCCTCGGCACGGATGCACGCGCAGGGTCAGAGCACGCGTAAGTGCTGTCATTACCCATTCTGTGGGCGGGAGAAGCAAGGCCCTGAGTCCTTAGAGCTGCCGTGGCAGGGCCAGGACTGGCTCCAGAAGCTGACCCACTCCAAAGTCGGTGGCCCTAACTGCCAGTCCACGCCGCCTGGGCCTGCTCAGGTACCACAGCAGGGGCAGCTGAGATTCGTGGCCTGGGGTCTGTTTGGTCTCATGGGGCCCCAGGGGCAGGAGGGGACCAGAAAGGTGGGAAGAGGGCACCTGGCACTTCCCATGTAGGTGGGGAGCTTCTGGGTGGGCACGTGGAGGGGCCCAGGTGTATGCCAGGCACGGAGGGCAGCCCACAGAGGCCCGGAGAAGCTGGGCCCTCCCACACACAAGCCTTTCATCTTGGGGATTTCAAAGCCCCCAGCAAGTGCTTAATGAGGCCCCCACCCCACCCTGAGGGAGGGAGGCTCCCCAGGGGTGACTCCACTGCCCACGGCTGGTCAGACCCCCAGGGAAACATTAGGAGCCCCACAGGAGGCCACAGGCACAGCCGGCTCCGCCCGACACTGCCTCCCGCAGGCTGGGAGCCCCAGGCCGCCACCCTCCCTTGCTGGCTTCGCCTTCCCACCTGCAGCATGGTACCGCGACCCTTCCCGCCCCGAGATCACACGTGCTTCCGAGGAGCCGAGCGGGCCCACAGACATGTGGAGCGGCTATGACTGCACCCACATGCCCCAGGCGGGGGCACACACCCTGGTGTACCCCTCAACAGCCTCTGGAAGACTTCACCTCCCTGAGCCCCGGAGCAGCCATGTCCGGGCACTCACTGAGCTCCAGGCTGGCGGGAAGAAGCCCCGCGCAGGGCATCAGCATTTGCCGCCTGCGCAAGGGGGTCTCAGGACGCCACCGCCGCCAACACAGCTGGGACTGGCACGGGACCTGCCTCCGTCCTGCAGCTCGGGTGAGCCCAGCGCTTGTGCCAGCGCCAGCCCAGAGGCCAACCCCCCGTCCGGGAGCAGTCGCCATTCCCATGCTGCCTCCGTCGCATCCCTTCCCAGCGGGGGGCAGGAAGAAGTCCGGAAGCCACCTTCCACCAGGCACCCTCCACGAACGGGTCCACGGTGGGGTGGGCCAGCGTGGCAGCACTGACCCCGCCTGACTCGGGTACAGACTCCACCAGCGAACGAGCCTCTGCACCCACTGGCAACCTTGCCGTTCACAAAATTGGGAATAAACCGTTTCACTGAAGTTGAAAACACAAACTATGGGTTCCAGAACCTGACGTTGGCGGCACCCACTGGCGACGATCAGTGCTGCACATCAGCCCCATCAGCCATCAGGCTCCCGGCAGGTGAGGAGGTGGGACCGAGACCCACACGTAAACGTGTCCTCGTGGAGGCAGACTCCCCAGGTGGAGAAGGCCAGGGAGGGAGCAGCGAGGGGCCGAGACAGAACACGGCAGGAGAGCGTGTCACCTGAGTCACTTGAGTCTGTGAAACACCTTCACTGAGTCCTTGGGGCTGTCAGAACTGCCCCATGGCACACTCCCAGAACTCCGCAGACGCTCCCGGGCCACCAGGGCACCACCAGGACACTGGGAGTGCCTCACCCCACCTTCACCTGCCCCTGGATGGGGACACCAGAGCCCGTTTCCTCCCTTTCCAGGCCTCGGTTTCCTCACCTGGGAAATGCAGACAGCACACCCCCCTACAGGGCCAGAGTCCACGCAGCCACTGGGGGCTGGGCCCTCCCCTTCCGCCCAATCCAGAGAAGCAGCCCACTCACCTCGGGGCGGAAGGGACAGGAAGGCGAGAGTGACTGCACCAGGTGGCTGTGCAGACGTCTCCGCCAGAGAAGGGCAAGGGCAACCCTATGGGCACCCACCCGGGAGGCGGCGTCCGGCTGGGCCCCAGACTGCAGGACTGTGCAGAAGCCAGGCCGGGAGTGGCCCGACCCTAAGGCCCTGGCTGCCCCTGGGGAAGCCACCTTTCCTCCTGGCCTCTGAGAACAAGATGGGGATTTGAAGGCCAGGAGAGAAGTCGCTGCTGGATTCTCCCGCCTTCCCCACCACCCCTACTCCGGGTGTAACCACAGGGGCCCCTGAATCAGAGGAGGGGACTGCAGGGTTTCTGGGACAGCCTGCCAGACCACCCTGCGGGCTGGTCTCCTTAAGCCAGCTGTCCCCAGGACATAAGGGCCGGCCGGCCCAGACCCCTGAGAGGGGATTCCGCTGCTGGCCGGCTGTGCCCACCCAGGAGGGAGCACTCCTGCCGCAGGGGCAGGCCAGGGAGTGAAAGGCATCTCTCAGCCACGAAACGCCGGCTCTCACAGCTGCAGCCGCGCAGGGCACCACGAGGACTCGGGCGTCGGCCTGCGCAGACAGCGCCGGCCGTGCAGCCAGGCTGGCTGGTGTCGCTCATTGCTCTCCCTGGCAGGAAGAGGAGGAGCAGCAGGAGAAAGCTCCGGCCACCAGGATGGAGGGAAGGAGGGAAGGAAGGAGGACGGGGCGGAGGGAGGCCCCAACTCTCTCCTGGCCTCCAAGAAACTGCCTGCACTCAGCTTGCTTGAAACCCGTGAGGAAGGGGGGCCGGTCAGGTGGGGGAGGAAACTGGTCAGGGAGGCCCAGGAGGGGTCAGGGGGGAGAAAAGGGAGAAAAGAGGGAGGCGGCCCCCAGCCCACCAGCCTGTGGGTGTGGCCCCCAGACGAGGGTGGAGCCCGGGCTCCCTGCCCCGCCCCAGCCTAACGGTGCAGGCCCCATCCAGCAACTGCCCCAGGGGCTCCCGGCCATGAGCAAGGCCCCTCGAGGTGCCCGCTGCCCCCAGGCCCCCACTCCAGGGCGCTTCCTGTTTACACAGAACATCCACAGCAGACACCTTCCCGGAGCTCAGCGACAATGGGCTGGGCGTGTTTTCTGGAGTCTTCTGGAGAGAGACGTTTTCTGGCCAGGAAGGGAATGTTAAAAAGAAAAGGCAAAAAACGCCTGAACATCCTCTCCTTGCAGCAAAAGGCCCTGTCCACGTGCTGGCTCCGCCTTTTCCGGCATCCATCCCCCCATACAAGGCGACGATAAAGCGTTACTCTTAAAAAAAGTCACACTCTGGAGTGCAGGGCTGTCACCAGCTGGTCTCCACTGGGGGATGTGATGCTCCGCGTTCCCTCCTGTGGGGCATGGCGCGGCCTGGGAGCTCCCTCGGGCCAGCCTCAGACACCCAGACTCAACCTCCAGCCGGTGGCCACGCGGCCATCCCAGCACAGAGGGGCAGCGGAGCGGCCTCAGAGGGACAGGCTCTGGGTGGCAGAATCAAATCCAAGTCTGGAAACCTGAGAACCTATAACACACAAGGCCCACGATCCCAGAACCTCACGCCCCCAGCACCCACCAGGCCCCTTCAGCACCCGCAGAAGCCAGTGGGACCCGGGACTCTGGGGAAGGAGGGTGCGGCCCAGGTCACAGGGACCTCCAGTGACCGACATAGAGAGGAGAGCAGGCCCCGATTCAGGCAGGGGAGATGCCCCAGCAGCCCCCACGTGGGCAAAGACACATCCCTTGGCAGCTGGATTTCAATCCAGGAAGGCTGCATGGAAGAAGTGGTGGAGTGATCTCACCCTTGGCACAAAGCCAACTCTAAAATGCAACACCTGGAGGCCAGCAGCAGAAACCACGGGGCAGAGACAGAATGCCCTGGAATACCTGGCACCCAGGGCAGGCGCGGAGCAGCTCCCTCCCACAGGGCAGATCTGGGGTGCTGGGAGCTGAAAGTTCCATTTAGTAAAGGTGAAATGAAGAATGTTCTCATCACTCCTGCTGCCCGACAAGGCACAGGCTGCTCCTGGAGGTGAGTGAGCTTCCCACCATGACTGCATGCAAGCGCCAGCTATACCACCACCCAGGAATGGCCCCAGGGATACTTGTGTCCCCAAGGCTCTTTCAGAAGAGGGAAGAGACATCCCATCAACCAAAATTCCTGGGCTGCACAGGTTTCCAGGACCTCCTGCTCCCCGGCACCCCCTTGAGGAAGCCCGGGAACCCCCACCAACTCTCCTCTGTCCTCTGCCTGGCAGGCGGGGGAGGCAGAGGAGGTGACAGGAAACGCCAGCCTGACTGCGGCTGGGGCGGGGACGAGCCCCTCGGACGCCGGCGCCCTCCTGGGCAGCCAAGGAAGCCAGGGGTCTTGGAGAGGGGGCTCAAGGCTCCTCCACAGGCCTCTGGACTTGGCAGCACCAAAACGGCAAGGTCCAAATAGGCCGAAGGCCGGGGCGAGGGACAGGCCACGTGTCCAGATGGGCGAAAGAGGACACTGAGGTCCGATCCAGGCCCCAGCAGGCCCTGCAGGAAACTGGTGGGGGGAGGACGGCAGTCCCTTGCGGCTTCAAGGCAGGGCACACAGGATGGCACAGACGTGGGGGCCCAGGAGCAGAGAAGTGCGGGCGGTGGGGGGAAGCCCAGGGGCGAGGAAGCCTACGTGCTGAGCCAGCACCCTGAACCCCGCCTGGGGACCCCCCCGGAACCGAAACCCTGTGGCAGGCGGCTCGCAGGCCCCCAGAGCTTCCTGGACGTCCACCTCCAGCCCCCGCCTTCCGGAAGTGCTGCTTCCCTGCCCGCTGGGGGAGGGAGAAGTGGCAGCCCTGGCAGGGACAGACAGGGACGTGGCAGGACCACGGCGCGTCGGGGTTTGGGGGAAGCGGAGGGTGGTTAGAGCAGCAGGGAGGAGGGAGGAAGCGTCCGCAGCCCCACTGGGTGAGGGGCCCCGGTAACCGGGCAGGGCGGGCAGACGTGCTGCGACACGGGAGGGCTGGCACGGTGAGCGTGGGCTCCGGCCCGCCCTGGGGCCACAGGGCCCACCACTCCCTGGCCGAGGGATCTTGGGCAGCCCCTGAACTTCAGTAAGCCTCGATTTCCCCTTCCAGGGCCCGCCGTGCCACCCAGAGGAATGGGCCCTGCAAGCGCACAGCAGGGTGGGCTC
>RJWJ010035168.1:0-16818 GCA_004363605.1 Indri indri
AAATATCAACATATCAGCACAATTGGAAATACTGAGTACATTATTCTTATCAATCAAATGTCAAAACCACAGACCTTTGACTTTCTGGATCATCAACACAATGAGAGCGCAGAGTGAGTTCGTTTCTCTCAGGGACATTTTGAATCTCTGCAGGGTCTATCTGTCTAGCAGGAACTTGGGGTTAATGTGAGTGCATTTGAGAGGAATGGCCATCGCAATCTCAGATGAATAGAAAGAGTTTAACTAATATTTTTATTTTTCTTCTTCTTTTCACAGTGGAGAGTCAATCTTTCTCCTGTTTCCCTGTCTGTAACCCCCACTTCAACCTCCTTCATTTTCTTCCATTATACGATCCAGTTTGTATAACACTTTTGGGCTAAGTCTTCAATATTTGAGTCCAGATAGGAGTGACATATTGCTGGTGGAAGACAAATGAGCTTAGTAGTGGTTAAGATAATAGTGTTAGTGCTAGTAGTAGCAACAGTTGTAACAAAATAGTCATCACGATCGTGTAGAATGAGCTTTAGAACAAAACTCAGGATTTGTCATTTTTAGTACTTGATTAGCTGCTAGTTTCTGTGTGATATGGGATAAAAATAATTTGAAAAGCAATGTCTGCTTTGTCAGAGTGGGTTAATGAAAGTAAGAAGAGTCTCAAAGGGACTTTGATAAAGCTAGAAAGATAAGAAGGAAATAGAAATTTGGTGACAATGTTAGCTGCGGTAATGAGGATAATAGAAGATACACCTAATGAGCTGGTATATCCAGCTAAAGAGTTTTCCATTTAGAACCTTGACAGAGTAAATTGGTTGTGTTCACTTTTATTTTCATGTTTAGTTTTTGTTTGTATTTTTAGCCACATATGACAAGAGATGGATAGAGACAAGTTTTAAAAAGGGTCTGTTTTATTGTTAAGTAAAATTAGAAATAAATATAATATGATTTTTGTGTTAGAAAATAAAACTCATTTTCATACCTAGATTCTTCAGATTGCCAAAAACTCTAAAAGTGAAAAAAAAAAAAGTTTCAGAATTAAGATAATCTAAAGCAAATATTGGCAAACTTTTTCTATGAAAAGCCAAAGTGAGTATTTTAGGGTATCGGGCTATATTGTCTGTGTTGCAAGTACTCAACTCTAAAATTTTAATGTGAAAGCAGCTCTAGCAATGGAAAATTGAGGGGACATGGATACACAGTCGTCCCTCCTTATCCGTGGGTTCCACGTCCTCAGATTCAACCAACTGTGGATTGAAAATATTTTTAAAAATTAAAAATAGCAATGCAACAATACGAAGTAATACAAATAAAAACAGTATTACATCAATTTACATAACATTTACATTGTATTATATATTTTTAAGTAATCTAGAGATGACTTAAAATATATGGGAGGGTTTGAGTTGTATGCAGATAATATGCCATTTTATATAAAGGACTTGAGCATCTGCAGAATTTGGTATCTGCAGTGTGTCCTAGAACCAATCCCCCATGGATATTAAGGGAGGACTATATTAATAAAATTTTATTTACATAAATTTTATATAGCAGGCTGAATTTGGCCCATGGAATATACTTTGCCACCCTCAATCTAATACAATGCAGATTGTATTGGTTTCCTACGTCTGCTATAATAAACAATCACAAAATAAATGGTTTAAAACAATGCCAATTTGTTATCTCACTGTTCTGGAGGTCAGGAGTCTGAAATCTATTTTGCTTTGCCAAGGACAAGGTAGTTGACAAGTTCGGGTAGGCTCATTCATTTCTTCTGTCTTTAGTGTGTGGAAAAATAACAGAAATAAAAGAGGGGGCATAATTTTAACCCATCGATTGCTTTATCTTGGGATTACCCATAGTTCCAAATTTCCATGGCTTGTCTTCAGAATACTTTTTGTAGCCCCAAAAGAGTACAGTGCATTGGAAATAAATGTATCTCCCATATTCACAAGAGTGAGTGGATTGTGCCAAGGTCACACCAAGTGACAGGCACCCAAATGCAATGTGAGTCATGAGAATCCCATTGCATTTTCATTTTCTACTTTTTCTTTACAGTCCAAATGGAATATCTCAGCCCTTCCTGGAGTAATTACTAAAAAACAACAATGCTCGGAAAAAAAAAAAAAATTAAACACATGATAGAAATAAAGTCCTTTTTAAGTCTATAGGTCCGCCAGCGAAATGAAATCTTCTTAAATGAAGGTAGTTCGTTTCAACTATTCCACATTCTCAGCACCTAGTACAGGCCCTGGCACATTGACTGTATCCCATTATTTACTAAGGGAATTCACATTCTTCATTTGGGTTCACATAGCTAACTGTTCCAACAGAAGACAGTATAGATTTGTCAAAAATCTTAAGAATGTGTTTATACAGAATCTTAAATATATCATCTGTAGATGGTAGCCTCATGGTATAAAGACTGTCTTGAGTTCTAACAATCAAAAAAAGAAATCTTGGAGCACAGACGGAGACGATCATATCACTCTACAGTGCATTGTTGATAGCACAATTGTCACATGGTGTTAGAGGGTCAATAAATATGCATTGAGAATTTACTGCATGCAAGGGCATGTGCTAAATCCTGGGAATACAGAAATAAACAATAGGTAGTAATCCAAGATCTCATGGTGCATTATTTTAGTGGGACTTTAAACTTTTAAAATGTTAGCAAAATAAAGTACATAAACTAAAACTGCTTTTGCAATTGCCAAATTATATTCACTGAACAGATTCAAATAATGCTAAGTTGTCTATCCTGCCCACTGATGTGCCCCTGCCAAGAGATAACGTCTCTTTCTGGTTTCACATACAAATAATTAATTATTTAATTAGAAGTGCACAAGTTGCTGTGGAGAAGAAATAAATACCAGGTGCTTTGAACACTAAATAGGGGCACTTTACCCAAATCAGGTTGCATTTGAGGCTTGGGTGGAGTTAGCTGGGAGAAAAGAGAAGGACGATATTTACAAGCAGAGGAAATAATATGTGCCAAGATCCTGAAGCATTCTTAAGAAAAACTCAGTGAGATGGTAACAGAAAGAGAAAAGTAGATATGAGATCAAGAAGGGATTAAAAAGAAAATAATAGCTCGGGTCCTGTAATAATGACCATAATTTAATCCAAAATGTCCAAATATTGCTTGACTTTGGTAAATCAGGGCGTATTCATATGAGGGGATAAGTGTATGTGAAGGTGTACAATAAATCCTGAGTATAATGGACAGGTAAAAAGTCTGAGAATGTTTAATCCAAAAAAGAAAGGAGCCTGGGAAATCATAATGTATATCTGAATTTGCATTTCCCTGGCTACTTAAAGTTATGTATGTTTGCTTGTATTTATACACAATTTGGATTTTTACTATATGTGACCTTTCCCATTTTTCTCTTGACTAATTTCTTCATATCAATGTAGGAAGTAATTCGTGTTAGGGATATTAATATTATTACTGTTTTATGTGAAGCAAATATTTCCCATAGTCTATAATTCGTGTTTTGACTTTATTAAAGTATCGTTAGCTGTGCATTTTTTTTAAATGTGGGAGGATGTTTTTGTAATCAAATGTGTCTGTCTTTTCCGTTATGACTTTTGAGTGTCCTGTCTTATATCGGAAGGCATATGTGTTTCTAAATTTTCTTCTGTCTTTTCTCTTATTGTTTACATTAAGGGTATGAGTAAGTCTCAGCCAAGGGAAAAATTACAGGGGACACTATCCCCCTGCCACTAACCCCAGAGTTCCCATCCTAACCCAAAGAAAACAAACACTAACTTCTGTTCTTGTCTCTGAATATTCAAGTAGAATCTTTGTTTCAGATGTAAACTTCAGTCTTAGCCAGTCTTGTCCTTACCATTGTGTTATAATAAGAGGGTTTTTAGAAGAATGCTGAGAAAATGTCTACAAAATATCTACATGTTCTATTCTTTGCATATAGCTGACAGTGCACTAAGAGGTGTCAATGTGTGATCAATTGCACTGAATATAGATGCTTTTTATTTAAAGTGTGTACCCATATGTAGTTTTAGTTTCATTTATTTATTTTTATTTTTTAAATTAGGGTCATTTGAATTGTTTCTACCATGTATAACACATATTTAATAAATTGACTTAAGAAGAAAATCAGTGAAAAAAACACCAAAATGTTTTATTGATTATTCCTTTAATTTGTAAAAAAAAAATAATGTCCTTTCTTTCTAAGAATTTTAGAACTTAATACTCCATTACTGGGAATAGATGTATTCCCTGAAAATGAATTATTTTTCCTTCTCCAGGATTTCTTAGACCCATGTCTGGAATTTTAAAACAGTACCTTACCATCGCATTCTGTTTGTGTCTGTATAATATGTTAATTTAATGGAGCAACGTCATCATAGATGGACACAGATCAAGGCAGATAAAACCTCTGGAGTGTTTTTATTTATTTATTTACTTATGCATTATTTATTTTTATGATAAGGACACATAACATGAGATCTACCTCCTTAGCACATTTTTAAAAAATTTTTAATTTATACATTGTAATTGTTCATATTTATGGCATACAGTTTAATATTTCCATACATGTATGTATTGTATAATGATCAAATCAGAGTAGTTACCATACCCTTCACCTCTTGCATTTATCATTTCCTTGTGGTGAGAACATTCACAAACCTCTCTTCTGGCTATTGTGTAATATACAATAACACTGTTCAGTGTAGTCATCCTACTGTGCAATAGAACGTCAGTCCCTACTCCCCCTATGTTATTGCAACCGTACCTGTTAACCACCCTCTCCCGATTCTCCCTCCCCACACCCCTCCTGAGTCTTTGAGTCTTTGATGACCATTGCTCTACCCTCTACTTCTGTATGAACCTTTTTTTTTTTTTTTTTTTTTTTAGATTTCACATATAAGTGACATTATGAAGTGTGCGTCTTTTATGTCTGGCTTATTTTACTGAACATGATGTCTTCCAGGACATGTTCATCCATGTTGTAACAAATGACAGGATTTTTTTCATTTTTATGGCTGAATAATATGAAATTGTGTGTATATGCCACCTTTTCTTTACTCATCCATCCATTGTTGGGCTCTCAGATTGATTCCATATCTTTGCTATTGTAAATAGTACTGCAATGAACATGGGAGTGCAGATATCACTTTGACATACTAATTTCATTTTTTTTTTTTTTTGGATAATACTCAGTAGTGAGATTACTGAATTATGTGGTAGGTCTATTTTAAATTTTTTGAGGAACCTCCAGACTGTTTTCTGCAATGTCTATACTAATTTACAATCCCAGCAACAGTATATAAGTGTTCCCTTTTCTTCACACCTTTGCCAACATTGGTTTTCTCTTGTCTTTTTGATAATGGCCATTCGAACTGGAGTGAGATGTTATCTCATTGCGGTTCTGATTTGCATTTCTCTGATGATTAGTGACGGTGAGCATTTTTTCATATACCTGTTGGTCATTTGTAAGTCTTCTTTTGAGAAATGTCTACTGAGTTATTTTGCCTGGGTTTTAATCATTTTTTGATGATGAGTTGTATGATTTCCATATATTCTAGCTATTAACCCCGTGTCAGATGTATAGTTTGCAAATATTTCCTCCCATTCTGTAGGTGTCTCTTTCTTCACTCTGTTAGTTGTTTCCTTTGCCGTGCAGAAGCTTTTGAGTTGGATATAATCCCATTTGTCTATTTTTGCTTTTGTTGTCTGTGCTTTTGAGGTCTGATTTTAAAAATCATTGCCCAGCCCAATGTTATGAAGTGTTTCCTCTGTGTTTTCTTCTAGTAACCTTATAGTTTTGGGTTTTACATTTTAGTCGTTAATGCATTTTGAGTTGAACTTTGTATGTGATGAGAGGTAGGGATCTCATCTTGTCCTTCTGCATGTGGATATTCAATTTTCCTCAGCACCGTTTATTGAAGAAACTGTCTTTTCCCCAATGTGTGTTGTTGACACCTTTGTCATGTGCACTACGGTATTGCATTGTAAACCGATAAGCATGATGTTATACAGCAGATCTCTGGAACTTTTTCATTTGCTTAACCAAAAATTTATATCTATTGAACAGCATCTCCCCATCCCCTGGAATCCCCTTCCCCACCCTCCCCTTACCCTCTGACAACCACCATTCTATTTCGTGCTTCTATTTTAGATATCTAATATATGTGGAATTATGTTGTCTTTGTCCTTCAGTGACTGCCTTATTTCACTGACCATAATGTCTATAAGTTTTATCCATGGAAAGATTTTCTGGAGGATTTTAAAATAAAGAACATTCAATGTAAATTCTGTCATAAAGTAGAGAAAAAGGCCCCAAAGATCTCTGTCCTCTCTCCCTGGCAGGGAGAAGATATTTCTTTTCTTTCTATGATCTTATGGTCTGTCAGCTCAGTGAATAACAAAAAGAATGAAGAGACCAATAAAAATTTTTACCATTCCAAATATCAGCTTTCTCATCTGAAAACAAATAAGGCAATGATAGAAAAACATCTTTACCTACTCTTTGGCATATGGAATTGCAGTGCTATACCTGAGTCCCAGCAATGAGAAGGGAATACACCTGTGCTCCTGAAGTTAGAATCCTTGGTTCTGCCCACCCTGTCGCCCCTGGGCTACAAATGCAAACTGCAGCAACCCTGAAAATAAGAAGCCGTCCATTTTAACATGAAGGTTTTATTGATTCATAAAAATTATAAAGCATCCACTTTTCTATGTTTGCATTGATTACCCTCTACTTATATAGATAACCAGAGATTATAGCTCAATGCAAACACAAATTATAGTACAACAAGAAGTGTCTGTTCTAGTCCATATTTCCTTGCCCACCTTTGAGGTCACCTGCAGCTTTGGTAGATAGTTACCAGCAAGAAAACAGTGTCTCCCTTTCTCTAATTATTTGCTTGAGGGCTTGCTCTGGCCACACAAGCTTTCTCTGCCCTGTAAGTCCAACCCCAAAGCATGGGGAGCTAATGCTTCCAGGTTCATTGTTTAACAACTAACGGATGAGAGTCAATGGATAAATGACCTCAGCCTATCCTGAGTTCTAATGTTTCTGAAAGAGACCCTTGTGGATTTGACTTGTTTGGAGAGGTAAGCCCCTCATCCATGCACTCTTTATTGGCTTTTCCCTTTACCTATTTCATGTTTCATTTTCCCATTCTCTCTCTGGAACCATCTGTCAAATAAACTACCTGCTTCCAAGTTATTGTATTATGTTCTGCTCTAAGATAAAGTGAAAGACAGATAGATGGAGAGGGGAGAGAGAGTGAGAGAGAGTGGGGGAGTGAGAGCAAGTGCAAGAGAGAGTTGTCTGTAAAATGGGGAGAGGGGCAATTTCCCGTAATATAGCTCCCCTAGATAAAGTTCCATAGGTGGTGTTTAAGAGAAAGAGAATGTTATTTGCAAGCTTGCTAAGAAATGCAATTTTTTATGTCTTTGGGCTCAGAATAAAATTTCTATGGACAAAAATAATCACACACACTTGAACTCAAGATTCTGAATTACAAGAGGACAGATCGAAGTATTACCAGATTAGAGGCCTAGAGCAGGGCCTGTCCAAGGGTAAACATATAATTTAAGTAATATGAACACATGAATAAAAAAATGAAAAGTAGAATGAAATGGATTTTTTGCTCAAAACAAATGTTTCTTTGATGCTGAGTTTCTTGGAGGGGTGGTATATAATATTACCTATTAGGATTGATAAATATACTTGTTTTCATTGGTGATAGGTATATGTATAAACATATACTTACTTTTTGCAGAAAACCAGTCTACTAATACTAATACATTGAACAAAAAGACATTAAAAGTCAGTAAGTGGCAAGTGGCAGATGTTCCAATCTCCTGGGACCAAGACTATTAGGAATAAGAAATTCCTGGATCAACATTGCAGTAAATGAAAACTACATGATGCCACACACAAGGGAGTTATTAACTGCCTCCTACATTTGTTGGATATCAAAGCTATTGATCATTAGAGAATTGCCTGGGGGGTATTCAACTATGAAAAAATACTCTCCGATGAACAAGTGTTTGTAGATGTGACTTTTAATGGGATTGGGACACAGTATAGATCTCCTATGCATATAGTAGCTAGCGATGGCAGAAATGAAGTCATTTATTCATGTCGATTACTATGTACGCATGCACCTTCCACAGCCTTTGCCAAATTTCTTATATATATCTAATCCAGCTACTCACACAATTTTAGAATTTGCAAGCACACAGCCATAGCTAAAAAGAGGAAAAATGAATATATAATAGTAATCTTAAGAAAATTGTGCTTTGGAAACTTTTAATAGTACATTGAAGCAAAATGAAAATAAGCCTCATCATTGTTGACATATGGGCATTCCATTTCTTCACTCAAATGTAAATCTGCTAAAGAAAAGAAGACTTGAATTTTTTTTAAAGGATTTACACTGCTATCATTTTTTACATTTAATAGATGTCTTTCTGTTAGCATAGATATCTCTTTGTCTATACCTGGTCAATAGATATGGGAAAATAATCATTCTGAGAAAAACAAAAACTAGACCAAAAATAAGGACAGGTTGACACCAGTGATCACATACTTTATGTTGGTAATAAGATCATCTAAAATTTTGCACCAAAATGATGGGTTAAAATGGTAAATTAGTCAAAAATTCCAGAAGAGATGATTCCTCAGATATTACTTTGTATATTATTTTATTTTTGAAATGCATCATAACTAGACACAATAATAATAATAGTAATCAATTGGTGAAGAAAATCCTGAGAACTAAACATAAAGGGCATAAAGGCGAAGAGGGGAGGAAGGGAGAGAGTGAAGTATTTTTTCTCATATTTCACATAAGCTAGAATTCCCAGTGCACCATTAAATGTCTGCATGTTTTTGGCTTTTTGAGGACTTCCTTATGAGGAAAAGGCTATTAAATGAAAACACAACATCCTTACTGCTATATGTTGATTATAATTAGTAGTTTCCTGTTTTACATGAACAATTTTATTAGGGGTCATTTAGCCTCAAGAAGGGACAATTGGGAGAAAGTAGGGCCATTCACATGGTTAAAGAGACTGAATATGGAAAATAATTTGATATAGTCTCCCTGGTTCTAGATAGTAGATAATGCAAAGGGTGACAATTTATTAAAAGATACATACTAATAAGATTTAAAGAAAATATCTCTCTATTTAAAATATAAAGATAATACTAGCCTCATAATGTAAATTATGGGAGTCTCCTCTTATTTTTTTTCCTTTTCTTTTCTCAATGCCTTCATGTCATTGAACATTAATTAGAACTCATCTGTAAAATTGTCTTCTGTGCTAAGATTTTTGTTTGCATATTTCATTGAAGTGATTGATTTTTGAGTATATACATATGTCAAAATGTTTATTGTATACTTTAAATATTCACAGTTTATTAAATGTCGATGTACCTATAAAAGCTGTTAAAATTTAAATAAATTACATGTGAAACAGAAATAATAACCACTTACACAATTTTTATAATTAATAGTAAGAAATGCTGCCTGCTAAAACATGTGGGATGCAGCTAACTTGAAAATTTGAGGCAAATGCATGACACTGAGTGCTTATATTAGAAAAAAGGAAAAACTTAATATATTAAGTTTTTGAATGAGTAAGCATTGAATGAGTTCAATTTTGAAAAGCTAGAAAGGAATAATTTAAAATAAAACACATGATAGGAAAAATAAATTACTTGCTTATAAATCCCACATGTAAAAGAAAGAGTAAATATGTTCACACACCCAGAAATTTCCTTGTGCTCCCCTGTCTGCCCTTCATTGCCACCCCTTAATCCCAGGCAACCAGTGATCTATCAGTATGAATTTATTTGTAGTTTGTAAAAAATCTATATAAATGGAATCATACAAATAGATACACTTTGTTGTCTGGCTTTTTTTAGTCAGCACAAGTATTTTGAGATTTAACCTTATTGTTGCTAAGCGACATCTTATTGCATGGACACACCACAATTGGTTTATCCATTCACCTGTTGATGGGTCTTCAATTATATCCAATCTTGGGCTATCACAAAAAAAGATATTATGAAAATTTGTGTACAGGTCTTTTTGAATGCATGCATACTTTCTATTGACTAAATACCTAGGAGTGAATATCTGCTAATATGCTAGGCATACGTTTAACGTTTTAAGAAACTGTCCAACATTATTTTCCAGAATGGTGATAACAT
The DNA here is from genome assembly GCA_004363605.1 of Indri indri. Lineage (NCBI taxonomy): Eukaryota > Metazoa > Chordata > Mammalia > Primates > Indriidae > Indri > Indri indri. Next base: position 10,194 of record RJWJ010035168.1, read on the forward strand.
TTTAAATTTCCACCAGCACTGAGAGTTCTCATTGCTCCATATACTTGTCAATTCTTGCTATGTTCAGTCTTTTTAATTTTACTCATTATAATCAGTATGCAATAGTATGGATTTAATTTATGTTTCTCTAATGATTAATGATGTTAAGCATATTAAAATGTGCTTATTTGTCATCAATATATCTTCTTTCACCAAATACCTGTTTAAATTTGTGTACAACTTTTATTGGATATTTTGTTTTTTTTATTTAACTTTAGGGCTCTTAATAAATTCTGGATACAAGTCCATCAACAGATACAGGCTTTGCAAAAGATTTCTCCCTACATGTAGCTTTTCTTTTCATTCTGATGATAGTTGTGGGTGCAGAAATTTTAATTTTGATAAAGTATAATTAATCAGCTTTAGTTTTTCTTTTGAGAATCAGGCAGTTAGGGTTATACCTAGAAATCTTTGATGAATGCAAGGTTATAAATACTATCAACAGTTTTTCTTTTAGGAGACTTATCTTTATAATTTTGGATATTATCTTTACATCTATGATCTATTTTCAGTTATGTTTAATATAGTGTGGAGTATGGATCCATATTCATTTTAAAAATATGGATATCCAATTATTCTAGCATTGTTTGTTGAAAATACTATCCTTTCTCCACTGAATTGAGAATAGTTGTCTACATGTATGAGGGAGCTTTTTCTGCTTCACTGTAGTTAAAACATAGGATTGGGAGTCTGAATCAATGACTTAAGCCTAGCTCTAATATTTACTTTAATGAATGTGGTCTGTGTCAAGTCACCAGACAGCTCTGTGCTTGTTACCTCATATTTAATATAAGCAAGTGTGATTAAATGCCTTCAAAACTCCCTTTAATTGCTGAGATTTTCTCTCAACATCAGTTGATATTTTAATGATTATTGATCCCAACTGGTCTTATCTGACCTGAAACAGTCAGTCCCACTCACCGGCTCTGGGAAGAGGAGTGGGAGACTGCAGGTTGAGATCTAAAACACTCTTAAAAATGATATTTGGAGCTCTTCACACTTGTTGAATACATCATCCGTGTGCTGGGAGGGTGGTGTACTCTGATGCCACAAGAATAGAGACCCTGACCCCAGGAGCCAATCAAACCTCACCCAGTATACAACTGCTCTTCTACTGGCTGTTGATCTGTATCCTTTATGATAAACTGATAAAATAAGCAAAGTACCATCCTGAATTCTGTGAGCTGTTCTAGAAAATAAACCAACCTGAGGAGGAGGTGGTGAGAATTCACAATTTATATCTGGCTGGTGAAAGCATGTGTGGCCCAGGCTTTGCATTCAACATTGGGAGTGGAGGCAGTCTCATGGGGCTGAGCCCTTAAAGCTGAGGAGTCACATGGCAGAAATACTCTCTAGGGATTAAGGGGATGGGGGGGTAAATCCACAACAAAAGGACATGGGGAACACTGTAGAGGGGGAAGGGCATGCCTTTAGCACGCACTTGGGTGAGGCAAAGACATAAAGTGTAACCATAATGTTTGTACCCTCACAATACCCTGGGGGGGAAAAAAAAAAAGCTGAGGAGATGAGTCTGGTGCTAACTCTGTACCCTGCAGAATTGAATTAAATTGTTGGAAGTCTAGTTGGTGTTTGGACAATTGGTCATTGGTATCAGAAAACACTCCACTTTCCTATCCCCTTTTTCCATTAACGTTGTTTTTAAATGAATTGTACATTTAGGGCAAGTCATCATCTTTATCAAGTGGCCCAGTGCCTAAGAGAGGCAGTTGAAAAGACTGGGAATGTTTATTCAGAAGAGCTGAAGACTGGTATGAATGGACTCTTGGCACCTGCCTTATAATAATCTAGTGGTATTGTGCAGTATAGAGAATGAGATTTTTTTTTTTTAACTGAGATTTAGACAAACGTAGAAGATACCTGAAGACAGAATATGGCAACTGAAGAAGGTGTTTCCTATTGATTGAAAATGACCAGCAATGGAATGATTTTCTCACTACAGATTTACCTATCAGAGTATGGAAAATATTTCTCAAATGTGGAAAAGAATATACACATTGTCTTAATTCATTTTATGTTGCTATAAAATATTTGAGGGTGGGTAATTTATAAAATATATATAAAAATGGTTTATTTGGCTCATGGTTCTGCATGGCTGGAAAGTTCAAGATCGGACATCCGATGAGGGCCTCAGGCTGCTTCCACTCATGGCAGAAGGCAAAAGGAGAGCTGATTTGTGCAGAGATCACATGGCAAGAAAAAAGAGAAGCAAGAGAAAGAGTGGGGAGGTGCTAGGCTCTTTCTAACAGCCAGCCGTCCATCTGGAACTAACAGATTGAGAATTTACCCTGAGGGAGGGCATTAATCTATCCAAGAGGGATCTGCTCCCATGACACAAACACCTCCCATAAGGCCCCACCTCCAACACCGGGGATTGAATTCCAACATGAAAGCTGAAGGAAACAAACATCCAAACCATAGCATACATAGATTCCAAACTATCTAACTTCTCAATCAACCTATAGTCTTGCAATTAGCATTAACAGCAGTAGTTTGCTTACCATTGGTTGTTTACATAGTACTTTAAAATTATCTTTTCTTATATAACTCACAAAGCTTTGTTATTTTTGTTTGTAGTATAAAGATTAATTCCAGAGATTATGTGAATTTTCTAAGGTAACGTGGGTTGTAAATGGTTAATAAAAACTCCCAAATCAAGCCTTTTGATTAAAGAACCTGTGGCATATCAACTATACTAAATTTTTGTTTGGTGGTTGAAGTCACATGATTCCACCGTGATCACTTCTAAAAATGTATACTGACTGTTCTGTTATTTCTAAGTACTATTATTAACCATTACTAATAATATTACAATATGGAAATGTATAATCTCTACTACAACAGTCAGCACGCATTCCATATTGCAAAGAGTTACTCTGGGTGTGACTCAGAGGTGATGCTGCACTTCCCATGACACTCTTCAAGCCTAAAACTTTCAGCTCCTTTGATAAAATATTGTTCTGTGAAGAGTAGGTAGGGCTTGGAAGCTTTGTTTTCTGTTTCCAACATTTTGTAGTCCCAGAACCATTTATTCCCCAGCATCATCACATATAACCTGATGTAGAAATATTTATGATTCATTCTTTCTTGTTAGATTGAAAAAAAACTCAAGGGAACAGCTACATTTCCCAATTTGACCACTATGTTAAGGTAACAAGGTCAAGACCAAGCAAAAACAAACTTCTTTCTGCAACTCCAAATGGAACAGCATGTTGAGGGCAAAGTCCAAGTTAAAAAACACTCAAATAAAAATTACAGAACAAAACAAGATAGAGTCTAATTCAGATAGAGCAAACACATGATGGCAAAGGATGATTAAAAAAATGTATTTAGCCTTCAAAAATGATTTGTATTTATGGTCACATTGGTAGAAATTTGGGGAGAAAAAGAGTCTATACAAGCCTACATCAATTTGAATTGCTGAGTTCAGAATTTAGAGATAATCTACCCAAGCATTTGAGGACTGTAGTTATCTTATTTTAAGAAAATCATCATGTATTAGCTGAAAATGCTTTCAAGTAGGGTCTTCAATGTAAGAAGAATATGATTTTTTAAACATCGTTTTGGATATCTAAACATAAGAGAACCATTATCTAGTTCATGATTTAGTTAAATCCAGTATCACCCAAGTACTTCCCAATCTTTATCTTAAGATTTTTTCCAGATTTTACTCTGCATAAGTTTTCTCTAACATTTAACACTGAAATTCAATCTCAATTTTTATTGAGTTTTTTTTTAATAATTGAGTTTTGAGAGAAATTCATTGTCTATTCTTTATACAAGGCATTTATCAGATGTGCTTTTTACCATATTTTTATTCTAATCTGTGGCTTGCTTTTCAATATCTTTTGAAGAACAGAAGTTCTTAATTTTTGATAAAGCCCAAGGTTTTTATTTTTTCCTGTATGAATTGCACTTTTGTTATTATAACTAAGAAAACTATATATAACCCAAGGTCGCAAAGATTGTGTCTGGTGTTTTTTCAAGGAAATTTATATTTTTAGGTTTTACATTCATGACTATTAATCGTTATAAGTTAATAATTTTTATATATGATGTAAAGCATGGATCAATGTCCTTTTATTCTATACGGATATCCTATTATTCCAGCACTGTATGTTGAAAATATTAATACATTTTCTTTTCAGAATTGTTCCTGCACTTTTGGGAAAAATCAATTGCTTATACATGTATGGGTCTATTTCTAGATTATTTTTTCTCACTGATTCATTTGTTTATTTTTTAAATCCAATATATTGCAAAGTTTTTTTATTTTAATTTTATAAGAAGTCTTAAAATCAAATGGTTTAAGCCCTCCACCTATGTTCTTACTTTTCCAAGTTTCTTTGGTTATTTTATACACGTTTTATATACATGTTTATTTTAGAAAAAGCTTGTCAATATATGTATTTATATATACAAAAAAGGATTACATACCATGATCATGTAGGATTTATCCTAGAAATGCAAAAGTGGTTCAATATATGAACATCAATGAATGCAATATACCTTATTAATAGAATAAGAAGACAAACAAAACAGATGTTCTTCTCAATTGAATATGGTAAAACCATTTGCAAAAATCCAGTACCCTTTTGGTAAAAACACTTAAAAATCTAGGAATAGAAGGAAAATCCTCAACCTAAGAAGAGCATCTACGAAAATTTCGTAGCTAGCAACATACTTAGTGGTGAAAGAAAGAAAGCTTTCCCTCTAAGATCAGGTAAAATACAAGAATGTAAGTGTAAAACAATTCAGCCAGTTTATAAGACAGTTTCACCAGTTCTGAAATAATTTAAACAGAAGTTGTCATATGATCCAGCAAATCCACTCCTAGGTTTATATTAAAGAGAACTGAATGTATAGTTCACGCAAAAAACGTATATGTGGATATCCATAGCAGTGTTATTCATAATAGCCCCAAACTTGACACGAACCAAATATCTATCAACAGATAAATAGATGAACATAAAGATACAATGTCATGTTATTCAATCATAAAAAGGAATGAAATACAGATGAACTACAATACAGATGAACCTTGCAAACATTATGGTAAGTGAAAGAAGCCAGACACAAAAATGCATACTATATAATTCCACTTACAGGAAATGCCCAGAATAGACAAATTCATACAGGAACATAGATTAGTGTTTGTCAGGGGCTGCAGCAGGAAAAGAATGGAACTTCAAACCTGTATCTTTTTTTTTTTTTGGTATGACAATGAAAATATGCTGGAATTAGTGGTGATGGTTGTACAACCTATAAGTATACTAAAAATTGCTGAATCATGAACTTTAAATTGCTGAAATTTACGGTATGTGAAAATATACGTATAGTAGATGCCTAATAAATGAAGCACTTTATGATGGGAAAAATGGAAAATAATATCTAGGATGAATATTCACCTAATATCCATATCACCATGTGCACAATGTATAGAGAAATAAAATCTCTAATAAAAGAGAAAGTGCATGTGAGAAAATGTGAAAACAGATGAGTACATAGTGAGGAATAAATTAAAGAAGACGTCATTAAATTTTTGCAAAAGTCTACTGTGGCCAGCTAATATAATCACTGCTTAAAACTAAAAGTGGTTGTTGGGATCATGGGTCCTTGCCCAGTACTACCAATAGATGTCAATAAAATATCTCATTTTCTCTGGGAAAATTCCGTCTTCATACCAAGACAGGAAGGTCAGGTGGCATAGATTCAAATAGACTTGCAAACATTGAGTTCAGTTTACATGCTTCTTGGGAAAAACAAAACTAAACTAAACTAAACATTGGAAGAAGAACTCGCAGCAGTGTTTTTCCCCATCACATACCATGAATTATTAATACACTGAGTATTTTATGACGAATGCAAATGTTTGTCAGGATCAGAACGAATAGCTCTGTCAAAAGTCACTCCTTGCTGTCACCCTACCTCAACCCAGTGCAAATGCTAATCATTTTAGAAAACCACAGTGGAATCAGTGATTCACATTGGCAGTTAAGATTTGGAATTTCTTTGAAACACTACATTTTATACTTGAATTTTTATGGTAGTGTCTTTTTTTTTTTTTTGTTATACCTTGAAAATTTCCATTTTAGGAGACATTCAGCAACTCAGCTGGTAATCTAAAACTGGGCTTTGACTCATCTGATATAAAATTCAGTTCATACAGATACTTTCAGAGTGTCCATAAAATAAGGTTTTCTTTGGCTTTCCTTGACTTCTTCACACTTTATCTTTGATACCAAGGAAGTCAGTTCGTCCATCATATTGTATTATTCCAAATTTTTCAGCCTGCCACATTTTATAGCATTAATTGTAATTCCACTGGAGATTTATATACTATATATGTTTCTCTCTAAAAGACATTTTCTATACTTATTCAGATATGCATGTTGGTAAAATTGACATGGTTACTAGCAAATTAATTCTTCCTTGTTATGGTTCAGTTTACCCTTCATGGCTTATTAAAATATTTCCAAACTTTATAAGGGGAATAGAGATAGTTTGATTTAGATGCATTCATGCTTATTATTTTAAATCATTTTTATTGAAATATAAAAAGAAAAAA
>RJWJ010035169.1:0-16818 GCA_004363605.1 Indri indri
CAGATTCTTATCATTTCTCCCTAACTATTGCAACAGGTTCTTGATTGCTAACGGTGATAGCAATATCTAATATTTGTAAGAGTCTACCATGTTGAGGAACAACACTGAGTAGCCTGTGTTCACATCCACATCCCTGTGAGTTAGCCACCTCTGCGAGCCCCTCTTCATAACGGGGAGACTCATGTCCAGAGAGTGAGGTATTTTTCCAAGGTCACACCATGTGCACAAAGGAGGGGCATGACTCAAATTCATTCCAGTGTCAATGGCTGAGCTTATATTCCCAAGGAACATTGCCTCCCGACATAAATAACAGAATCCAAATCTTTCTGCCTGTCGAAACTCTATGATACATGGTCTTCTCCAACCTTCCTAACTTTATTTTCCAGTTCATCCCTTCCTTCCACTCTAGGCTACTACTGTAGCAAAAGAGGATCCCTTTGTCTAATACTGATTCCTTCTTCTTCACATCAACATTTCAGGCCCATCTCACAACACATACCTTCCAGGAAGACGTCACAGATATGCCCACCCAGAATCAATGTCTTCCCATGTGCCTTTCATGTAGTTTGTCTCAGCACTGGAACAATGACGTGCCTGCTTCATACTAGTTGAATGTGCGTGTGTCCACCTCTCCCACTAGCGTCTCAGAAACAGGGACCATGTGTTACTTCTCTCTGTTGCACTCCCCACCCCCATGACAATGACTTGCACAGTGCCTGGCAGGTGACAAGCCTTCAATAAGTTTTGGTAGAATGGAATAGCAGGCTTGTGTGTGGTTGGGGTTTGGATTATTAATGGTGGTGCCAGGTGGGAAGTGAGATTGTTACCCTGGTCAGTCTATTCTTGAGGTACACACGGATCCCAAAGGGTCTTCAGTCTTAATCATTTGCAGAACACAGCCTGTGTTAGGGTGAAGGCACTCTTCCAATTTATAATTCCAGTTGTAGTCAGTGTTCAACTTCCATAAAGCATCTACCTATTAAGGGAATTAATGAGTATTAATTAATTCCCTTGGAAATAATTTTCTCTGTTCTTCAGCTCCCACCACCAACTAAACTTGATTATCAATGGCAGTCAAAATAACAATGATAAACGCTAACATTTACCAAACTTTACATTTATAATCTCCATTTGATCTTCAGAACCACCTGATAGCCTGATAGGGTAGATGCTACTATTACTCCCTCTTTCTGTATGAGAATATTGAGGTTAAGAGGGGCTAAGTAGCCTCCTGTGATCACTCAGCTAGTACATGATGAGGCCTGATGCAATCTGGCACCCACACTCTTAACCACTGAGTGGCATCATCTCTAGAGGCCTGAAGTTAATCAATGTTAGCTTTCTGTCCTCTTCCCCACAGAGCCAGCAGAGTTAAGATACAGAAGCCTTGGCTCAGTGCAGCTGAGAGTACTGAGCTCCTGCTTTGTCCTTGTGTGCTTGTGCACAGCCAGTTTTACAGCCAGGCTGCTCATGTCAGGATGTCTACTCACATCCTGGTCATCATTAATCCCTTCATTAAGGTCCTCAGGAGGAGGAAGCAGTGGTAATGGCTGTGGCTCGGCACGGGTTGGGCTCCATTGGAGATGGGACGTGAAATCTTTGCACACCATTAGCCATGAGTCACTGGAGGCCCAAGCTGTGTACCAGAGAGGATGTCAGGAAACCACAGGCCCTGGTTTCACTCTTGTGGTGACAGTCTTTCAAAAGTCTGGATGACCGTGGTGGTTCAGAACTCCCCGATGGCTGCCTCCCCAGCAATGCTGGACTGTGTTTGTCTTGGCCAGTCCAGATGTGGAATCCTTCTTGGCTCAGTCAGCACTACTGAGGGAGACACTTCCACTTCCTGAGTCCCCTGCTCTGGCTACTACAGCCATTTTTCACAGCTCCTTCCTGCTGCTTGGAGACATGTTTATGGGCGGTTGGGACATAGGGGCTCTTCACCTTGGCAACATCTTCTCACCAAGCCAACAAATGGTCTTTGAAGTGGTCTTGGTTCCTGAATGAGCAGAACATCTATAGTCCAGCAACAAATACCCATTGTTTGGCTCCCAGGTTCACGGCCTCTTTGATATAAGATGGTACCTTCAACCTCAAGCCCAACCAGGAATCTTTCACTCTTTTCTTGAATCAAGCTCCTTTCTCGATTCATTTCTGTTCCACTCCATGCATAGATCACACTCACCTTCTGAAATATTTGATACATCTTTTTCATTTAAGAAAAAAATGGTTTCATCAACTTATTTAGCTCTTAATATGTACATTGAGCCCTATGATGCCCACGGTGGGGTGAGACAGAGCCCTGCTCATCAAGAACCTAGAGGAGACTTGAGTACATGTGTGAAAAGTTCTCAAGTATTGCATTATGATAAGAGCGTGTGTGACATTTGGTGTTAAAGCAAATCCGGAGTAGGAGTCTTGTCTCTGCTGTCAAATTACTAGATAAATCTCATTGTTCGCATCCATAAAACAGATGGTCAAGCACCTCTCTCTCAGGGCTGTTTGTGAGGATTAAATGAGACAATGTCACATCAAGCACTTGGAAGAGTTTCTCATACATAATTAACACTCCGTAACAGAACACAGTGATTATTTCATATTTAGGATGTGGTGGCATGTATAGGGCATTAGCCTAGTTTATAAAAGTCCCTTCTTCCAAAATGAAACTGGAAAAAACCAAGGCAGAAAACAGCTTCAAGTATCCACTGAGAGCAAGGACATATACTTAGAACTAGAGCAGAGTCTTTGCTGAGATATCAATAGGGGCTATTAAAACTAAATCATTGGTTCTTTGTAAAATTTGGTCTAAACTTATCCCCTTTGGGGTCAAAGACAGATGGCAGAAAGCTTCTACTGAACCCAGCTTCTCAACCTCCCATCTGCCTCCACTCAGGTGAGCGGTCAGCCTCTCCACATTTAGAGCTCACAAAGGCAGGGCCCTGGGTTACTTGCCTGTCACAGACTGACCAGGAGTGACTTCATAGCTGGACATTCCTGCCCCACAGAATTTCCCATCACAGCATTCCTTCAAAGAATTTGGGCCTTACATACCATGAGATTATATTTTAACGTGTTGCTCATAATTGTTATTTATTTATTTATTTTAGAGAAATTTCCTCACTCTATCACCCAGGCTGGAGTGTAGTGGTGCGATCATAGCTCATTATAACCTCGAACTCCTGGGCTCAAGCCATCCTCCTGCCTCAGCCTCCTGAGTAGGACCACCATGCCTGGCTAATTTTTACATTTTTTGGTAGAGATGGGGTCTTGCTTTGTTGCCCAGGCGGGTCTCAAATTCCTGGGCTCAAGTGATCCTCCCACTTCAGCCTCTGAAAGTGTTGGGATTACAGGCATGAGCCACTGTGCCTGGCCTCACTCATAATTCTGATTCTTCCTTTCTCCCTATCTTGAAATTCATACATTTGCCTTTCAGATTCCATCCTATGCACTCCGAAAACACCGAACAGTAATCACATTGGCTCATCTGCTCTGAGAGGAGGACTACTCTGGCCAGGCCAGTTTGAACTCTGAGTCACAGATACTGATTTCTGAACCTCCCCTAATGTGTCTGTTTGGTGCCTTCTATATTTTTGCCTGAAGCTAAGATCTGTTCTCATTTTCTTTAGATCTTTTTATGCATCCCTAATAAGCAAATTGCTGTAAAAAAGAAAGTCAATGTAGTCTAAACACTTGAATTTGCAGCAGCTGCAAGCTTACCTATTTGAAGTCTATGGATGAGACTTCTCCCAGGGAGGAGATATCAAAGGCAAGGCACTCAAGGCATGAGAAGCACGTAAAGGTGCCTGTTGATGCTGTTGTTGCTGTTGTTTTCAAGCAAAAAGACTGAGTTCAGAGAGCATAATCTCTCCATTCTACGAGGTCATGACCAAGTCCAGATGTTTTTTACTTCGTCTAACATTTTTAGTCTCTTCATCTCTAGCCATAGGTATACACAGTATAGACTTGACTTTGCTTTGAATTTCCTGCCATTAATAAGGCCCAGGATCAATATAAAATATATATTTAATACCTAGGTACATTTTTTTCAGGCAACATTAAAATTCTTCTCTATGGAACACAAAGCTTTGTGTACTCGGAAGAGGTTGGCTTGTTTTGTAATATGTGCCTTTGAGGAAGTCAAATATTTCTTCCTTGATTCCTTCCTCCCATCCATCCATCCATTCATCTGTCTGTTTCTCCATTCACCACATTTATTTATATTTATGTTAAATATCTATTGTGGGCCTAGCAGTGAGCTAAGAATTAGCGATAAAAATGAGAATAACACATAACTTGACTTTTAATCTAGTGGGGGAGAGAAAGATATAAAGCTAAACTGGGAAAATGGTGTAACCAAAGTATAAAGAAAGTTCACTGGGGGAGTCAGTGTGGACCATGGGGAGAACTTGCTTCTGGAGTCAGATAGACCTGGGCTTGGAACTGGCTCTCCTCCTTACTGGCTGCATGACCTTGGGCAAGACTCTGGTGAGTCATGGTTTCCTCATCTCAAAATGGGGATCATAGTAATATCTGCTTCCCGGGATTGTAGTGCAGATTCAGTGAAAGAAATGAGCTAGTCACAAAAAGCGTTCGGCACAGCGCTCAACTTTGCTGTTGTTGGAATTAGCAATTGTGTCTGAGAAAACCTCACGAAGAGTTAACATTGGTCTCGATCTTGAAGAATGAGTAGGGATTTGAAAAGGGAGAAGAACACTGCAAGTACAGGGAAGAGCATATCTGGGCCTGGAATCGTGTGTGTGTGTGTGACATGCTAGGCAGCAGACACAGCCGGCGTGGCCCGATGGGGCTGTGTGTGGTGGGAGTTGAGATTGGACCAGCAGGGCAGGACAGTTGGAAAAGGACCGTGTGTTGCTTGGCGAACCACATGCTTCAGACAGTACACAGTGGAATATTGGGTGGCAGCACTCACTTCAGAAACCAGGGACGGAATCCTGGAAGGAGGGAAAGGAATAAGAAGCAGCCTCTTGGCTGTCCATTGGCCTCCTAAGAGTTCACGCAGAGATTTCAGCTCTATTGCCCATCCAGCGACCCTCAGATATTTTCCAATTTAGGCCACGGTATTTGGCAAAAGAGTCAATAGACCCCCTGACTTTCCTCTTCTCTGCCACGGGACGCTCTTCCATGCTGACGGAAATAGTGAAGGGTTGGGAATTGGGAATTCCGGAGTCTCCCCTTGGTTATCATGGGTGAGTCTAATGGGATAATGTTGAGCCACAGGGTCGTCAAGGTTCCAAGTTATGATTCCCAGTTACAAGGATTCACCAGCTGCATACGCCAGGTAATAGGCCCAAGGTCACACAGCTAGCGAACAGCAGAGCCAGGATTTGAGCCTAAGTGATTGAGCTCGAGACTGCACTTTGAGTTTTTACCTTATATTGTCTCTATGCTGTGCTCAACCGTCTTGCCCAGGACAATGATGACATTCCCCTCCTTGCTGTCATTGTATTTTAAGAACTGCAGTTATTCTCAAATTCAGACTTAGAGTTCAGCTTGGGAGCAAGAGAGTTTTGTGGTCTGTTTAATTAAAATTCTAGAACACAGAGTCCTCACCAGAGGACTTGCTCTGCAAGGCGTCCTGTGGGCTGAACCCCATTCAAAGCATGGGAGTGTTTACGGTAAAATCTTCCCTAGACTGTGGGCTGGCCACTAGGCAGGAGGCTCCTGGAGAGGAAATCCATTGGCCTTATTGTACCTCTAGTCACACGCAGGGTGGCCAATTCCATTATTTTGCAGCACAGGTGAGGATAAAAGAATGTGTGTGTGTGTGTGTGTGTGTGTGTGTGTGTGTCTTTTGTTGTGTGGATTGTCTGCCTGTAATGGAAGTGAATCAACTTGAATCAAGCAATCAAGACTTCTTTTTCTTTCTGGAAGTTCAAAGTGTGGAGGTGACACATCCTGTTTTAAATTGAGAATGGTATTTTCAAATACTTTAAAACAACGCTTATTATCAAAGGGCAAACGGGATGTGCTTAAAGGTAATAACACCTTATTGGCTTCGAGGCACCTCACTGGCTTTAAAGCTTTTTTGGCACGGAGTGTAAATGTTATTGGCTTTGAACTCACCCCCAAATTATGCACAGCTTTTGTCCCTCTCTTGACTGCCAAATGTTTCGGAGCCTCCTTCGGCAGTGTCTCGCTGAGAGGCCACACTGCCAGAGACCATCAGACAGCTGTAAAATCTGACAGCCTGAGTGAGGGAATCCAAATCTGTTTCTTATTGTGTAGCCAAGATCGTTGGGTAACTCCACAGCCAGCTGTAGATCACTTTTATGGATGGCAAGGGACGTGTCATCTCAGTAGCATCTGTGCAAAGTATCTTCTTGGAAGATTCTGGGCTGAGGAAGGTCCAGGTGTGGCTGTGCATTTTTGCAAAACTCCTCACATGCAAGCAAAGCCCACGGCTCAACACATCCTGGGCTTTTCTAGCACCTCTTGTGTGGTGAACTTGGCACCCTCTTGATCTTTGAAATTCATGAGTCAATTTCAAAGGTAACTTTCTGGTACCAAGCAGCTCTCTCTCCTAATGCTGCATTCACTTCATTATGCAAGCCCCTTTGGTCTCTGACTTACAGTAAATAATTATCCACAGCTGTTGCAAGTCAGTTTATCCTCCAATAAAGGTCAGGATGGCTGACTAGACATCAGAGGAAAAACTTCTAAAATTTGGTGTTTAGACTAAGTTACGTCTATGTTTATCTCTTTTGTGTTTGTTGTAACTAAATAGGCAAGTGTGGGTTGGGGTTAAAGCATGACCAGCCAACCTGGATGTCATGGTTTTCTTTCTAATTATTTAATTCTGATGCTTGTGGAATTCTCTCCTTCCTCCTATGCCTCAGTTTCCCCAGCTGTCACACACAGATCAGTATTCAATGATTTCTCTTGCAGACTTCTTTGGGTTGGGGGCGGGGTAATGGCGATCTGCTTGTCCATAATCCATAAAACTAACTACTAGAAACCTGTTCTCTTTACAAGATCATTGGGGTGGGGGGATGGAGAAGGGTGGCCAATCCATCTCCACTGCTTGATGGACCTCACCTAAAGCCAAAATATTCACTAACTAAAGTCTGCTGGGGCACACAATGAAGATAGAATTCCTCCAAGGGAAAGTTTACCTTCAACACCAGGAGGCCAAAGAAACAAAAACGCCTCATATCTCAGCAGGAAGTGGGACTCACTGGTGCATTTCCATTCACCAGGAGAACTGGAAGGAGAGGAAAAGCTTCTGTCACACACATTTCCAGATGGGGTTTCTGGGCTTGGCTCCTGGTGGGGCCCACACAAGCTCTCCAGCTGTGTCCTGGGATCTCTAGGAAGAGGCCTAACAGCGGGAAGAGGCAGGAGACGTCCTCCCAGGGACAAAAATTTATTAGGTTAAAATCTAATGCAAACACAATTTTCTCTGGAAACACCAACACGAGGAGCAAAAGGATAAGCAAAGATGGTTCCAAAGAAAATGAAGGCGATTGCGATTAATGGTTAGGGAGGAAGGGAGGAAACTACAGGCCGGGAATAAAGAACAAGGAGCATCTGAAGCCTGCTACAAAGGAAGCTCTTGACCCCCTAGTTTGAAGTCATTATCATTTCATGCCTAGAATACTTCCAGGGCTGCCAAATGGGCCTCCCTGACCTCAGCCTCTGCTTTGTTGAAATTCCTTCCTATCATCATGTTAATTTGGGTAGAGAGCAGGAGCATGGTATAAAGTAGGGCAATTTGGGGTCAGACAGACCTGGAGCTGTAGGAATTATTTAACCTCATGGGGTCTCAACTTCTTCAGCTATAGAATGGGGGTAATAATAGCACCTACTTCGCAGGCCTCTTAAATGAGATCATACTTGTGAGGTACTTAGCACACTACCCAATGCATCAGAATCCCCCACTAAATGATAATTATTACTCTTCCTAGCATGATACTCCCACCACGTTACTTCCCCACTTACAACCCTTTCGTGACTCCTCATGGCTCATGGCATAAAAGCTAAGCAACTTTTCACAAATAATGGCTCCACCTTGCTTTCTAGCTGAGTGCTGTCCAGTAGAACTTTCTGCAATGATGGAAATATTCTCTGTCTGTGCACTCCAATATGGTAGCCATCAGCTACAGGTAGCTATTGAGTACCTTAAAAGTGTATAATATAATTGCAGAACAGAATTTTTTTATTTTAATTTTAATTCATTTAAGTTTAAATAGCCATGTGTGGTTAGTGGCTACTACATTGAGCAACACAAGTCTTAGACTTTTATATTTCCCTCAAAAGGCATCCACTCGAGCCAATTAATTTTTTTTACATCTTGCATTTTTGTCTGTAAACCTTCATGCCTTCTGGGTGCTGCATACGGCTGTGTGGTGTGTGCACTGCAAAACAAGGGGAAAGGGCCCAGTGGAGGCTGAAAGCAGGAGCTGAAATTAAGCCAGCACTTGGCTCAGCAACCTGTGTGTCCTGGTATGGGGCTGCATCTGCAGAAAGAACAGGACATTTTTTACCTAACTCATCCACCCAGAAGGGAAACTTGCTCAAAGGTGCCTTTAGGTTATTAGCTTCCCTGTGCACCTTCCCTCCTTCTTATTCCTTCTCTGGGCAAAGCCGGCTTGTCTTTGAGTCTAGCCCAAACTGCTGTTTGCTCACAAAGCTTCTTCTTCTTCTGAACTTCCAGAACTTTCTTTCATCTGTGAGACTCAGTGGAGGCCAGTTGTTAAGAGTTCGGTATCTGAAGCCATGTGCCTCACTGGAATCTCAAGCTGTGTCACTCACTTGGCATGTAACCTTGGACACATTATTTTGTCTCTCTAAGCCTCGATGTACTCACCCATAAAATGGGGAGGGCAACAAGAGTGCCTCTCTCATAAAGAGGAACCAAAGAGTTCTAAGGAGTAAATGACAATGTGGTTAGGTTCATAGCATGTTGCCTGGCACAAAGTGAGTGTGGATTGCATGTTTGTACACTCTTTCTTTCTTTCAATAAATATTTATTGAGCATCTGTCATATTCCAGAAACTTTGTCAAGCTCTGGAGATCTATCCAATGGTGACTAAACACTGATGAAATCTCTGCCCACCTTGGGGTGCGTTTCAAATGATGACATGAACAACTGTAGAACTACAATTGGGACGAATCCAAGGAAAGATGCCTGGTGCTATGGGAGTCTGCGGTAGGTTTTATCCTGCTCAGGGAGGTCAGAAAAGGCTCTGCTGAGGACGGGATGTTTGAACTGAGATTGTGAGGAGGATGAGTAGGAGTTGAGAAATTGAAGAGAAGAGGAAACGGTGTTCCAGGCAGGGGCAACAACATATGCAAAGGTCTTTGCTGGGTGGGACTAGAAATCTCCCAGAGGGAGAGCAACAGAAAGAAGAGGATGGAGCATACATGAGACCAGGCTGTGGAGTTTGGAGGAACAGCATGGGCATAGGAGAAAGAGCAGGGGAATGACGTGGTCTGCTTTGCTTCTCTACAAGATCTCTCTGGTTTCAGCATGGAGAATCAATCAGGTAATAGGGTAGAAACAGATAGATCTGGAAGCCACTTCAGTCCTCCAGGCAAAAGAAGATGGTGGAGGAAGAGAAGAAAAAAGTTTGGATTCAGTAGTTAGTATTACGTTCCTCTCATCCAAGAGTTAATGACATACTGCTTTTTGATGGTTAATACAGTTTTATATTTTTATTTATTCAAGTCTCCTGTCACTCTGAAATGCTCTGCCCTGGCATCCCAATTAGAAGATAAGCTCTTTGTAGGCAAGTGTTGCTTCACACTTCTTTGTATAATTTGCATGTCACCGTGCTTATAGTAACTGAAAAGGATTAATTGCGAAGATGTTTTCTAAATTCATGTATCAGTGACAGGGATAATAATATGAAAGGCTGAAGACATGAGAGAGTGTGAAGTACATGATAATAGAAACTGCTTTTTCTCTGCGTTGCCAGAGGAACCAGTGCAAAAACTAGCCACGGAAAGAAAAAGACTCACCTCCCCTAGACAAGGAGGAAGACTTGTTTTCCAGATGGGCAAGTCTTACCTAAGGGAGGTGAGTAAAACTAGTATAACACTATTCACCTCCCAGGGGTGTGAGTACTTGCAATGAAAGACAGGGTCTAACAGTGATCTTCATTTATGTTCCATATGTAGAAGTTGCTATTATTACTTATGGAAACAACACAAAATAGCTGAGCCTATTCTTTTTCTTTATTATCTTCTCTTTTCTCTGCTTAACTTCAAACTTTTACTTCAGCTTTTTGTTTTCAGGAGAAAGCAACAGAAATCCCAACTGAAGGTGACTTAAACCAGAAGGAAATTACTCTCTCCAATTACAGGAATGGAATCTGGCCCAGAATCTGTATTCTTTGGGAATGTCCAGGGGCTCAATTATGTCATCAAGAAGGAAGTTCTTTCCTGCTCTCTGTTTTGCAGAGCATGGGGCTCAAACCCAGGCTGGTTCCTCTTAAGGTCATAAGGTAAGTGAGGAATCTCAGGCCAAATCTGTGGGCATGGAAGATAAAAGCCCTGGAGCAGTAAAGGGGGTGACATGTTTCCTTGCCTATCGCCACAAGAAGAAATAGAAAAACCTCTCTCCATGTCATGAACTTAAACTCACTCCCTTCAATCTGATTGGGCCAACAGAGGTCACATGCCTCTTTCCAGACCAATCACAAACTCCACAAAAAAATGCCACGTTCTGATTGGTTTAGGCTAAGATTTACCTGGGGACTGAGGATGGAGAGGTTTCCTGAACAAAATTGGATGGGCATTCAGAAGCAGAAAAGATAGAAAGCGATTGGAAAGGTAATCAAGTGTCCCCTTAAAGTAGTGAGCTACTTTCTAGAAAAATGAGATGACTTTATAACTCACCCAAGTTCCACTTCATCCATCCATCCTTTCACTCACCCACTCGGTGAATATATATTAGGTGATGACTCTGATGTAGGGTCTAGACAAGCTTACGTAGGCACCTCAAGATTTTTTCAAATACCTCTGCACATATTTTTCATTCACTTGCCACATATGGATGCAAGTAGCCATATAAATAGACAGATGTATTCACGTGGTACATTTTTAAAAACCCACACTCCTAACACTCAGTTCTCACATTCAGATCTTCATAAATCTGGACTCCATGGGGACCAGGTCACGATATCATTTTGGGCATTGTCAAAGAGAATTTACGATGGTGGTTTGCATGACCCAACCATATGCTGTGGCTGGGGAAATACTGATTAGCCTGCTTTGACGTATGCATTGATGACAAAGAAAGTTACACCACACCGCAGGGAAAGAACAACATGAAAACATCCCCAAATTTATCAGGAAACTGCCTGTAGAAATAATGACCTTCTTGGTAAAATCAAGAGATGATTAAAAATAATTAATGGATACTTCTCGAAAAAGACATAACAATTGAAGGATCTGGAAGCCAGCTGTCGTAACATTTCTTGCAAACAAGGTGCATTTTATTGGCTCCGTGAAACACATGCCTTCAGCCCCACAGCAAAAGGCCAGGAAGGGCAGATCTGACCCAGAGATAATGCTAGTTTTCTGTTCTTACAACCTTTCAGCACAGAGCCTAAGTCTTGGGAAACAAAGTGCAATTTTCTGAACTGAGTTGATCTTTTCCTGTGCACGACCTGACAAATCTGAGGGTCTTACCTGGAGATCTGAGAGAACAGGCCCTTATCTTCACAAATACAGCAATCACTCAATTTCCAGACATAAGCCAGGGGAAGAAAGAAGAAAAATCCAATAAGCCTTGGTTTCCTCATCCGTAAGTTAGAGGTAATACTATCTACATCGCATAAGTGAATATAAAGATGAAATAAAATACTGTATGCATAAAATACCAGCATGGGCAGGGAGCAGTGAGAGGGCTGACTACAAAATAGCAGCATGAGGGAACTTCCTCCAGCAGTGAAACTGTGCTGTATCTTGGTAGCAGGGGTGATTATATAGCTGCATGCATCATCAGAAGTTGTAGATCTATATACTGAAAAGAGTGAATTTAATTTATATAAATAAAAAAGTAAATAAAATGCCCAGACACATTTTTTTTTTTTGAGACAGAGTCTTACTCTGTTGCCCAGGCTAGAGTGCCATGGCGTCAGCCTAGCTCACAGCAACCTTAAACTCCTGGGCTCAAGTGATCCTCCTGCCTCAGCCTCCCGAGCAGCTGGGACTACAGGCATGTGCCACCATGCCTGGCTAATTTTTCTATATATTTTTAGTTGTCCAGCTAATTTCTTTCTATTTTTAGTAGAGATGGGGTTTCACTCTTGCTCAGGCTGGTCTCAAACTCCTGAGCTCAAACAATCCACCCGCCTCGGCCTCCTAGAGTGCTAGGATTATAGGTGTGAGCCAGTGCGCCTGGCCCAGACACATAATTTTTAATAAATAAATCCCTAAATGCTAAGTGTTCATAAGATAAAAAATTATATTCCATAACTTCAAGGAGGTAATAATTTGGGGGACAGATATGCACAATTTTAGCTTTCTCACCACTTCCCTGAAAGGTCTCTTCACATACACTCGGCTCTCTCAGTCTCAGATTTGTTATGCCCCTGCTCACAGCGGGCTCAGATTTGCCATGTCCCCTCTGTACATGCTGTTCCCATTGCCTGGCATAATCTTTTCTCCCATCCCCTTCATTTGGTTAGTTCCTACTCACCCTCTCGGATCTCAGCTTAGCCACTTCCTCCAGGAAGCTTTCCTGGAAGGCCTGCTCCCCAGCTCAGGGCCTGCTCCTTCTCTGTGCTCCATGGTATATTCCACCCAGAGCTCTGCTCACGTGCCTGGCATTCCCATAGATCATGAGCTGGTGAGGGCAGGACCCCTGAGTCTTGTTTGCTGTTATAGCTCAGCCTCCAGGACAGTGCTAGGCAATTTGGGGGAGTGGAGAACTATTTTTAGATGGATGAATTTGTGGGCAGGTGGATGAATAATGAAGAGGTTGTAAGTGAAGAACAAAGAAGGCCCACTTTGACATCTCAAGTTAGAGTTCTTTACCTTGACGAGTAACAGGAGCCAACTTGAACAAGCTTAAGCACTATAGGGGATTTACTGACAGGATATTGGAAGAGCTCTGAAACTAAAAAATCACTGGGTTATGTGAGAAACTAGGCCCAGAAACTGGATAGCTATTGGAAACCCAGGTGGATTTTTGTCTCCATCTCTAATCTTCATTTTTTCCTGCAGATCAACTTCATTTTTCTTTGCGTTCTAACTTTGTTTCTCTGTCCCATGTGCACACGTTGGACAGAGGTCACCCAACAACTAGTTGTCCCCTTTTCTTCAAAAGGAAATAGCCCACACTAACTGGCTGTCTGTAACTCCAAATGTCACAATCCTAGAAGGCAGACTCTGATTGCTTCACTTTGGGCTGGGTCTCCACCAGGACCTCAGTAAACTCTGGCCAGGGTGTAGGGTCTCATAGCTCACACATGGCTGCCAGGATTAACTCAGTTCTTAGAGAAAATGTGTTGTTTTGGGGTTGAGCAGACACTCTAATTAGTGATCACTACTTTTACAGACAAACTTATAAGGTAACACATACCATCCTCACCTGCTGGTGTTCATGGCATTGAATTTGGGCAGGACTTGTGACTTGCTATTAATCAGTAGAATATGACAAAGGTGTATGTGATTACATGTATGTAATTATGTAACATAAGACTGCAGCACCCATCTTGCTGGAGTCTGCCCCTCCCTTGCGTGCTTTGAGAAGGTAGGTGGTCAAGTTGGAAGACCCCCACATGCTAAGGAACTGAGGGTGGCTTCCGGCCAATAGCCATCAAGAAACTAAAGTTTTCAGTTCTACAGCTTCATGAAACTAAACTCTGTCAACAACTCAAATGAGCCAGGAAACAGATTCTTCCTCAGTCAAGGCTCAGATGAAACCACAGCCCCAGCCAACGCCTTGATTGCAGCCTTATGAGATCCTAAGCAGACGACTCAGTTAAGTAGTTCCTGGACATCTGACCCACAGAAATTGTGGGCTAATAAATGTGTGCTGTTTTGAGTTGCTATGTTTGTGGTAATACTGTTTCACAGCAACAGAAAACTACTAAAATCACACAGTATATTTCAACTAAAAATATGCTAAGGAGATTCACAGGTTCTCAGTACAAACCTGTCAGGTGAACTCTGAATTAAGGTCACACTGTTTGAGGCAGTCAAAGGATGGCACAGCAGCTACACCTGACAGTTGAAGGGATGTCCTGAGCCCCAGGCAGGGAGTCCCCATTTGAACAATGTAGGAGGTTTAACTTTGATCCTCCAGGCACTGCCAGAAGCTGATACATTCTGTTGGGAAACCTGCTCTCAGGAGATCTAATGGTGAGCTCACATGGGAGCTTTGAGATACCGCATTCACGATGTGGACTTCAGGAGTTCAAAAGGGTCATGGGCCCAGAGGCAGCAGGTGGGTGGCTCAGAGAGGAATATGAGAAGGGCAGGTGAGAAAGGGCAAGGCAGCCTGCCTAGAAGCTTCTGTTCTGGGGCTGTGTCTGCAGTGCCGCTTTGCTCTGCATGAACTACCCGTGGCCTCAAAGATAGCCTTCTTTGCTGCTAAGCTGGGAGTCGGGGAAGGGGCCCTCATGTCTTGTCTTCAATTTTAGTTACCACAGGTGGCTGGGGCACCAGTCATGAAAGACCCCTGGCTTCCCCTACTGCAGTAGATGGAAACATCCATGCCAGTGTCCCAGACTTTACTGATAAAAGTCACCTGTCATGCTCATCAAAAATCCAGATTTCTGGATCTCTTCCCTGGAATTTCTGCTTCAGTAGATTTAGCTTGGCCCCAGGAATCAGGGCTGTCACCATTCCAGGGAAGTTTGGGAAACTGCCGTACATTAATATTTGTGGAGTTTGTCCCACATTATATCAATAGTTCTTACCGCATGTTGGGCCACTGTAGTCCAAGGTTGGAAAATGATGCATACCTGCATACTGTGTGGAAGGCTCAGAGTATCTCTACAACACAGGACCCGTTGATGCACAAACAACCACGTGGGTGGGCCCCCAGGACTGGACCAACCTTGAAATCTTATTTGCTACAGGGGCATGGCCAAGGACAGGCAGGAGTTGATGGCCCCTCTTGAACAAATGGGCCATCACAGCTCCTAGCAAATAGTAGGTGCCCCATATTCCACAAAACCACATGGTTGTTTGGTCTCCAAGGAGCACAGCTCACACAAACACCATTAGTGAGTCGAAA
The DNA here is from genome assembly GCA_004363605.1 of Indri indri. NCBI lineage: Eukaryota > Metazoa > Chordata > Mammalia > Primates > Indriidae > Indri > Indri indri. The sequence goes on from RJWJ010035169.1 coordinate 15,212, forward strand.
CAATAATAAAGGAATGGAGTTCCTTTACTCCTGTATTTTGACAAGAAAGAAGATGCTGGTCCTTTCAATACTTACTTTGATCCATTTCTGGTCTTATACCTTTACTAGACCCTGCAGCTACACTGGAACTACAGCAGCTGCCCAGCACAACACACACTCACACGCACACACACACTCACAAAACACACACATGCACGACGTGCACACAACATACACATACACCATGCATATGTGTGCATGCCTTTGCTGTGTTCTGAAGATGGCACATTTCTTCTCCCTCCCCAGGCCTTCCCACCTGGTGTTTACCACGGAGATTATTATGGTGTTTTATTATGGAGGAGTCAGATTCTGTCCTCCTGCAGGTGGTGCCTGAAGGGTAGAGATGGAGGATGCACCCATAGGATTCTCTCTACTGGGCTTGGAAAAAAGATGAGCCTGAGAATACTCCTCAATCCATTCATCTCATTGCATGAGCTACTATTACAGGCAGGTGAGAAGTCATGTCTCTTCCACTGCTTAAGCACAGAATGTTCTGATCCCCTGGAGGGGAGAGAACTAAAACTGTTCATCTTTCTCCCACTAGACTCCATGGTAGGTGGCCCCATGCCCTGCAATCTGCCTGTCTCCAGCACCTAAATCATGTCTCACACTTGGCACACAAAATCCCGGAAGGAATCATTTATTGGGTAGTTACTATGTACAGATAAGTAATGTATATGTATTAACTGAATTTTTCTTCAATCCATATCATTGAAGAGCATGAGTTCTAATATAATAATAAAAGCATTCTTAAATACTTACCTAGTTCTTACCAAGCACTGTTCTGAGTTTTTAAGAAATATTAAGTCACTTAATCTTCCCAGTAATGCCATGAGGCAGATCCCATTATTATTCCTGGTTTACATGTGGGAAATAGGAGGCACAGAGAGACTTTGTAGCTTGGCAAGTTGGCAGAGTCGGGGAGTAGTAGAACCCTGCTGGGGACCCAGCCCAGCCCACAGTTCCTGTTCTGAGCTAATGTTCACTGCCTGCCTTTCATGGTGTTTTGGGTCAGAGCACATTCTCTGGATCTAGACATTTTGACCTGAAATTTGACTCTGTATTTTCTAGCTATATGAGTTGTGTCCAAATACATAACCCATATGAACCTCAGTTTCCTCAACTGGACAAAGAAAATAATAGTGATTTTCAATTCAAAAATTGCCGTGACAACTAGGTTAACACATCTTTCTAGAATCATGTCTAGCACATATTAAACCCTCCATGAATATAGCTATCATTATTAATGTTCACACCATTTTGTAGATGAGCAAATAGAGGACCAGAAAGGTTAGATCACTTGTCCAAAGTTCATCAGTGGTAGATACAAGGTGGGAATCCAGGTGGGTCTGTCTTTTCTCCTGTGGATGAGAAGCAGCCTAGCAAACCTTGCCATTATATTTTCTTGAGCTCCAGACTGTGAAAATACAGTAAACTGTTATCACACTTCATGTCTTCTAAGTGTCTACCACTTCTGGGTAGAGCTAACTCCCAGTGACACTGGACACTCTAGAAAGCATGCTCCTAAATCTGCAAATCATCAACAGAATTAAATCTAAATGTCAGAT
>RJWJ010035170.1:0-16818 GCA_004363605.1 Indri indri
GGCAACTGAGGCTGTCCCAATCATAAAACATTTTTGGGGCTGGGTGTGGTGGCTCACGAACACCTGTAATCCCATCACTTTGGGAGGCCAAAGTGGAAGAATCCCTTGAGGCCAGGAGTTCAAGACCAGCCTGAGCAATGTAACACAATGAGACCCCATCTCTACAAAAAATTTAAAAATTAGCTGGGTGTGGTGGCACACACCTGTCGTCCCAGCTACTCAGAAGGTGAGCCAGGAGGATCAGGATCACTTCAGCCTGGGAGTTGGAGGCTGCAGTGAGCTATGATTGCACCACTGCACTCCAGCCTGGTCGACAGAGAAAGACCCTGTCTGAAAAAAAAAAAAGGAAAGAAAGAGAATACTTGCCTCTATACTTGATACTAGAATTCTTTCTTGAAGTGTCACGCCTACCTGGTGCCTTATTCCGGGTGAATAAGGCCTCACGGGGCCTCCCCATCACCAGGCCCCAGCAGCGGAACAGAGAACCAGCTCCAGGTCACTGCAGCGGGGTCTGAATCAAGGACTCAGGCTGCCTTGGCACTCCTTTCTGGGTGCCATCCCTCGCAGGGAAGCCCTGGCTGGGACAGCCTCCCCCAGTACCAAGCTGGTCTGTGAGATTCTTCAGGGCAGGAATAAAAATGACAACAATGAGGAGGAGCCATTATCTGGCATTTTCTATGCACCAGACACTGTTTTAAGTACTTTATCTGTATGAACTCAGATGTATTAATTCACCTAACAACCCTATGAGGTAGATTCTAACATTTCCTCCATTTTACAGATGAGGAAACTGAGTAAAGGAGATAAATAACTTGCCCAAGCTAGTAAGTGGTAAAACCTGGATCTGAACCCAGGCAGGCAAAGTCCAAAAAATACTTGTGTATCCACAATGCTGCATTAGAACTGCATCTCATTTATGGCTGTGTTCCCACTACCTTGGTGTCCAGTGTGTGCTTTGTGAATGAATGAATGAGTTTGTGGTTATGCTGCCACCAAAGTCACAAGTTGCTGGATGCTTTTTTGGGGTCTACCCACACCATCAAGGCAAAGTCCTTCTGGATACAGAAATTCTGGCCGGTAAACTAATAATTCCCACCTGCACCATGTGTAAAAATACCCACTCAATCCATCTGCCTTAGAAAAGAAACAAGCATGAAACTCCTCATTTTGGCCAATGTCACTGCAGGTAAGTTTTAGAGGTAACCTGGCTTGAACGGATAAAGAATAATAACAGCCATCTCTTCCACATTCGAAGTCCTTTAGCAGTATGAGTAACAACCCAGCAAGGCATGAGTGCTATGCACCAGCAACCAGGAAGGGCCTGTTATTATCCCTATCTTAAAGGGGGTGGGGGGTGGAAATGGAGCCTGAGAGAGAGCGGCTGGCACCTGGATTTGAACCCAGGCTGGCCTGAAGCCTGTGTTTATGACTCCAAGCTATAGGGCCTCCTTGCTTTCCAAATCACAGAACACACCGTCATCACCTTTAATGCTTGCTCTAGTTCGTCTTCGCATTTTTGACAGAAGAGGAAACTGATGCTCAGAGAGGGAAAGTGACCTGCTAGGAGCAGCGGCTGGAACTCCTGATTCCAAATCCTGCGCTCCTTCTCCTACCCCAGCCCCGGCTTGCCCTCCAGATGGGCACAGTCTCCAAGAAGGCACCTCTAGGAGAGCGAGCCCAAGCTCCACTGGGCTCTGCATGGTCTCCCTCAAGCCAAGCCCCCCAGCTGTGGGCCTGCAGATGCTCTGAGTGAGCCCTCTCCAGGGGGTCCCCCAGGCCTCGCCCCCAAGGAGTAGGCCATCTGTCTGAAAGCAGTCCACCCTCCCCTAACTTACAGATGAGACTGAGGCCAGAAAGGAGGGGGGAGACGCCCCACTCGCCCTGGCCTCCCACCCCAACTCCTAATAGCCCCCCGGCCCTGCCCTGTACCCCACTGCCTCTCTGCCCCCAAGCTTTCCTTTGCTCCTACATCATCTCTCCCGCCAACTCTGTGGTACCCCTGCGTGCACACGCACACACACACAGAATTCAATTACCAGTAGAGCAAAATCTGTCCTTTGCCAGCCAAGCCCCAACCTGCACCTCCAGTCCTGCCTCCCTCCTCCCTGGTGTCACATTCCAATCTCAGATCCCCAGTGACCCACCAGGAACAGGGCACAGCTCTGCCTCAGTGCCCGGGGAAACAGGATGAGCCAGTTTCTCCCAGGCCCCTCAGGGAGCCGCCTGGGGGAACTGGCCCTGGCTCCCCAATCCCCTCACCCTACTCAGCTGAAATCTGACAGCACAGAACCCACAAAGAGTGCACACCCTTGCTAGGATTGAAGGGGCCCACAGGAAGCAATGTCCAGGTTCTCACGCACTCCACCTCACCTGGCCCTTCTGCCAGGAAGCATTTCTGAGCGCCCTGGGTTCTAGGCCTCGCCCCTGGCGCTGGGCTGGAGAGAGGAAGGAGACGTGCTTTCAGGCCTAGATGCTTCAGCCTCGTGGGGAGCCCAGACACTGACAGAACTGCCGATAATTCTATGATAAACGCCACGCCAGGGGTATAGACAAAGGGAGATGACTCACTCTGCCTTGGAGGTCAGAGGAGGAGGAGGCAGGATGTCTGTTTTGGTCTTGGGAGGCAGGGAAGAAGGTGGAGGGCATCCAGGTGGGAGGAACAGCCCAGGCAAGTGCACAGAGGTAGGGAGGCACATGACAGCACCTAGAGAAGGAGGGATGGGCTGTGGCAGCAGGCGACAAGGCTTGAATGATGGCAGAACAGGCAAAGGACACCTGAAAGGTCCCTGGGCAGCAAGGGGAGGACTACAGATGGGACCTTTATTCAGAAGGCAGCAGGGGCCCCACAGGTGCCCCAAAGGGTCCTGGGAGGGGGTGGGATGAAGGCAGGGAGGCCAGTGAGGATGCTCCGGCAACAGCCTGGCCTCTTCTGCCACCATTCTTTCTGAGCCCAGGCCTCCCCTCCTGGCCACCGCACAGGCCATATCCCTGCCACCCTCCAAAGACTTGCTCTGCTCCTTAAGACCCCTTTGCCAGGAACGCCACGCTCCTTCCTACCAAACCATGCCTGAAGCACCTGCTCAGAGCCCCCTCTCCACAAAGCCCCAACTTCCACCAAGACCCAACTCTGGCCAAGGTATTATCTGGGTCTCCAATCACCCACTTGGCTGTGACCTCCTTGGGGGGCAGGTGCAGGGATGTTTCCTGCTTGGACCCTGGCACTAAACACAGGACATTGGAAACAGTAGGTCCTTGAAAATCCCTGTTCCCTTGGGCCCAGCGCCCACAGGACACTGTTCCCACAGAGACACTGCTCTGTGTACACCGTTGTAGTTACATGCACCTCCTCCCTCCCTGTGGAGCCACACATTGGGCCGGAAAGGAAAAAGACACATACACGCCATGGCCACAGGCAGCTGTTAAAAGCCATGAGGTACAAACGTGGGCTGCCACAGAAATAGAATAGTAAGAATAATATGATAAAGATAGCAACCCGCATTGATTGGGAGAAGCGCTGTTCTAAACCTTATATGCATTAACTTATTAAATCTTCTCATCAGTCCTGGGAGGTCCGTTGTGTTACTCTCCCATGGTACAGATGGGGACACTGAGGCACAGAGAAGTAAACAACTCATTCAGTGAATGTGGTGGAGCCCGGAGTCAACCCAGAGCTTTGTCCTGAAGCATCTCACCCTACAACCTCTCGAAGACAAATGGAGAGGAAAAAGGAAGTCACAGAGTGAGAGCCACCAGTGTATTCTTGTTTGGGGGAAAAAAAAGCTATGTCTGTACTGGTATATATGATGTGTGTACACATTAAGTGCCTAGCAAAAAGTCTGGGAGGATACATTCAAACAGTTAACCTGTGGGAAGGTGCCAAGGGAACTTTTACTCTATAAACTTCTGGGTTATTTGCATTTTTCGCAATGAGAACATATCCATGTGTTACTTGAGTACTTAAAAAAGAGAAGTGTTAGGGTCTCAGTTAATGTTTGTTGAATGACTAGATCACAGATTTCATTTCCAAGGCCTGTTTTTCAAACCCATTCGTGGACTGTGAAATTTAGTGGGTTGAAACCAGCAATTAAAAAAAAAAAATCAAATAGACTAGAACAGAAAGTATCAGAAACCAGCAGACATAGTAGAGGAATTATTTCACTAAACTTTTGTTTCAGTTATATACAGTGGGTGTGAACGGTATTGTGACCTAAATCGTATTTCTTACTACAGGTCACTGGCAGGAGTTTGAAAGCAAAGCCATCAGTCTAGGCTTCAGGGTCTAAAGAGTGAGACAGGGTCCCTGCCTACAAGAGCCTCACGGACCAGTGGGAGAGAAAGGCAGTTTCCCTCCATCTGGCAGAAGCAGGAGGGATGGGTGGCTGTTGGGAAAGGTCCTATTTTGCCCACTCCACAGTTGGCTTCTAGGGCCCGCATCACCCTTGATACATCTTCCTTCTCTCCAAGGCTTTTAACTGTGAGAGCTTTTGCCAGACTTCCGGGAGTGAGCCTGCCTGGAGATCAGAATGACTGTGTTCACTTCTGTGTCACCTAAAAGGCCATCTCTCCTTGCTCCTGGTACTGGGCCCCATACGCCCCTCGCCTCCCCGAAAGCTGTCAAGTGGGGAGGGGTGGGAAACTAGATTACTTTCGAGCTTCCAGATCCTGAGGGCCACGTCCCAGGGACGCCTCTGAAAACGCAGCTGTGTGGTCAGTCGGGAGGGGCCTCAACTCAGTCTGCAGCGAGGGCTGGCCCCCACCCAGGGTGGGCCTGACCCTGAGCAGAGCGAGGTCTGCGCAGAGAATGGAGGGAGCGGTGGCAGGAAGGGAAGCAGAGCCCCCAGCTCTGGGCTCCCATCGCGCTGGCGCCTCCACATCAGAGCTCGCCTGGCCCACCCCGCCCCCCTCCCAGGGCAGCAGACAACTAAAAAAAGATAAAATAAAAAGAAGTAATTCCCCTGCTCTGACGTCAGCGCAAGGTCTTAGCCCGGCGATGGCATGAAACTGGATTGCAACCAGATGTAATGCCCTTGAATTCTCAATACACGGCTGCGTTAGAAAAGAAATAAAGAGGGGGCACTCTGGGTGGGAGGGAACAGTGCAGGTCCCGCGTGGGTCTCTGAATCAGGGCCTGCTGAACCCACGGGGAAGGCGCTGCAGGAGGGAGTGAGGCGTGCTGGAAGCGCGGGGCCGGCTCCGCCATTCAAGCGCGCTGCCTCCCCTCCCCCAGCCCCCCAATAGCGCATTGTTACACTCGGTTTTCTCCATTCAGAGCCAAAGCCCCGCCGCTCCCTCGGGAGCGAGGGCTCCCCGGAGGAGGGCATGGCTCCGGCCCGCACTCCGGCCTCTGGCGTGGAACTGAGAAGGACCAAGATCCTCAAGGGAAACCGCTCGCTGGGAAAACAGGCGCCCCAGGAAGCTGGGGCCGCAACGACCTCGGGCCTGGCTAGTGTTTCGCTTCCCCTCCGCCCCTCCCCGGAGGCCCCTGGTGCGACCACGCTCAAATGTCACCCCCGCGTCCTGCCACCCCTCTGCCTCCACCACATTTGCCCCCATGTCCTCCTCCCGGGTCCACTGCCTACAAGGCGCAGCGGCCCAGCCCAGAAAAGAGCCATAGGGCCGGGGGCTTGGCCGCGCCGCTGTCTGGGGGGCACCAGGCTCGCGTGTCCGGTGCCCCCACTCGTGACGTCACCCCCGAAGGGCCCGCGCGCCCCAGGTCTGGCCGCCACGGAGCTCCCCGGTTCACCGGGGGCCGCTTCCTGCCCGGCGGCGGGCCTGCGCACAGGCCCCAGCGCCGCTGCCCGGGTGGGGACACCGCGGAGAGCCCCGCGCACCCCATCTCGCCACGCACGGCCCTTGCCGCCCTTCGCGGCCCTGACTCCCCGGCGATGGCCACGCCGGGCCCCCAGTCACGCACGGAGAAGTCAGCTCCCTGCCCCCCACCCTGGAAGCACTCACAAAGCTCCCCTCCCGCGCCGCGCGAATGCCCCCCACGTCCCCACCCCATGCTCGCAAGCACTCCACGCCTCAGCGCACGCAGAGCCCCCTGCCACAATCGACCCTCGCTCCTCGCGCCCCCACGTCCCCACCGGACCCCAACTGGCCGCACACATCCTCCAGAAGACCCTCCCTCAGCCGCGGCGCAGGGCGCCCCCACCCTGCAGCTCCCCAGACGGCCATCCGGTGACCTGGCGCACCCCCCACACCACACAAAGCAATGACCCCGAGGACCCCACATCTCTGCCCAACGCGCACGCTCGCCCGCCGAAGCCGCCTCGACTCCTCACCGGGCCGGGGATCCCGACACCTCGCGCCGCCCCCGCCCCGCGGTACAGTCCCCTGCGGCCCCGCGCCCCGGCGCTCGCTGCTCACCTCGGCGCCCGCGCTCACTCGGGGGCCCTGGGTCTGGCGCTGCGACTTCGCGGCCCGGAGGCCCGGGCGGCCATGGGGGTCAGGGTGCGGCGGCCCGGCCGGCCCGCGGCCAGGCAGGAAGGAGGGTGGGCCGCAGCGCCCCCTCCTCGCGCCGGCGCTCGGGCCGCGGGCAGGGCGGCCTGCTCGGCTCGCCTCTTGCCCTCGCCGCCGCCTCGCTCCAACTCGCCTCTCAGAGCCCAGGCGCGAGCGGGGGCGGCGCCCGGGAGCGCGGGGAGCCGGCGGCGCGGGGACCGGGCCTTGTCCGCGCACCGCGCACCGGGCCTGCCTGGTGTCCGCGGGTGCCGCGGGGAAATGCGATCCCCTCCGCACAGGAAGAGCGGACCGGCGGGCGGGCGGGCGACGCGCGGGGGGAGAAGGAGAGCGAGAGCGCGAGGAAAAAAGTTCCCGGGCGGCCTGGCTACGCTCGCTCGTGGCCCGGGCGCCAAGTGGGCCGTGCGCGCCCCAACAGCACCCCCTGGCGGCCCGCGCGCCCCACTGCGCGTACCCCGCCCGCCGGCCTGGGGGGAGGGGGCTTTGCTGTGGGATTCCGGAGCAGCCCTCGAGGACTCTAACGCCCCCGCCTGGGGACGCCGCGGTGAGGGGCTCCGGATGGGGGCTGGAACCTGGGCGGAGGATTTGGACTGACGTCCTGCCCTCAGGTTCTTCCAGTGTCGGATCAGGCCCCCACCCTCACCCCACCACTAGCACTCACCTGTGACCACCTATTTACAGTTTGAAAACATTTTCGATTTCAAAACTGCATAGGCTGTACACAAATTTCTTCATTTGCTGGGCACCTGGCACCTTCCTGGGCGCTGAGGAATCAACAGAGACAATGTGGTCCCTGCTGTCATAGAGCTGGCATCCTGGTGGGAAGAGACAGACAGCAAACAAATGCTTAGATACATAAAGAAGATAATTTTAGAGAGCAGTAAGTGCTAGGAAGAAAATTAGTAGGGGAAGTGATGGATAGGGCTACTTAGCTGGGGGTGGGAGAAGGAGGCCTATTTGTGCAAAGATCTGCATAGCAGAAAGGAACTGCCATGGACAGAGGCTGGGGAAGAGCATTCTTCTTTTTTATTTATTTTTTTAGAGATGGGTTCTCACTATGTTGCCCAGGCTGGACTTGAACTCCTGGCCTCAAGTGATCCTCCCACCTCAGCCTCCTGAGTAGTTGGGACTATAGGTATATAGGTACATGCCATCACACCTGGCTGGGAAGAGCATTCGTGGTGGAGGGAATGGCAAGTGCAAAGGCACTGGGGCAGTAGAGAACTCGGTAAGTGGGATTGTGAGGAGGCCATGAGCAAGGAGACAAGTAGTGGGCAGACTGAAGTCAGAGCCACAGTGGAAGGCCAGAGCCTGCAGGGCTGCAGAGGGCCTGGTGAGGAATTTGGTTGTAATTCTAGTGCTATGGGAAGAAAGGCTTTGGCAGATTTTAAGCAGAGGAGTGTTGAATGAATGAGTGAGTGAATGAACGTATTAACTTACTCCTGAGCAATTGCTGCTCCAAGGCTTCTGTTCAGCACAGTTCAGGTGGGAGCCCACTGCCATCTGCTTGGGAAGCCTCCAATCCCACCCAACCTCTGGGCTATGTGGGCAGGACCCCATCCACAGCCCCACGGAAGGCTGCTCCATTTGCTTTTGGGGTGGAGGTGGGGTGGCCAAGGTGTCAGAGCTCCCAGGTGATCTGGGACAAGTGAATCCCCTCTCTCAAACCTCAGTTTCCTCATCTGTAAAATAAAGTATTATGATAGGTATGGTGCCCTTATTCTGTCAGGCACTATACCCCCTTTCATACAGTGTCTTATTTGATCCTGGCAACCCCCCTGTGAGGTAGGCTCATCACATTTTGTGGATGAGGAAACTGAGGCACAGAGTGGTAACGTCATCTGTCCAGGTTCTCAAGCTACAATGACAGAACCAAGACCCACACCCATAGCCCTTCCACCAGGCTCGGCCACCAGACTCCCAGAGCGGTGCAAGGGGCAAGGCAGAGCTGGACCACAATGTGGACTGCAGTGTGGACCGCGTTGTTTTAAGCACATAGGTTCTGGGGGACACAGACTTGGTTCCTAAATCTGTCTCCTCTCTGCCCAGCTGGACGGCTTTGGGCAAACCACTTAACTTACTGAGTCTCAGTTTCCTCACCTGTAGAATGGGTATAATAGTGTGCCTACCTCATGGGGTTGCTGAGAGGATTACCTGGGGTAATGTGTGTAAAGCATTTACCCAGAGCCTGGTATGCAGGAGCTGCTGTCACTACTGCAGGTGAGAAGCTAGACAAATGGGAACAGTCCCTTTCATCCATCCAGGGCCCCCTAGACCCCACCGCAGCTGGTCCCCTGCCCTCCCTGCCTTGCTGTAACCTGCTCTCAGGGAGAGCCTAAGGGAAGGCCGGCTCTAGGAACCCCAATGGGGGCAAGACGAGGAGGCCTCCCTGGGGGACTTCTCCTTCCTACACAGGGTCCCAGAGACTAGCCCTTCCATCCAGAGAGGGAGGGAAGCCAGCTGGAACCCCAAGTCCACCAGAGCCCATTTTCTGGCCTTGGAATTGGTATTGTTTGCTTTTTGTTTGTTTTAAATACATTGGTATCAAATTTACATGACTGGACACATTGGGCCCCATGCTCAGTGCTGGCGGTAGAGGCTCACAGGCCTCTTCGGAGGCCATGGTTCAGGCACTGTTGTTCGAGATTAGCCTTCCTGGATGGCAGCAAAGGCTGAGAGGAGGTGGCTTTTGAGCCAGGCCTTGAGGGGCAGGCAGGAAGGGAGCCCAGGCTGAGAAGAGGGTGGCTGTCTCAGAAATTGAGAGGGGAAGGGACGTGCATGCAAACGGAGAGAGCTCCTGTGGGGACAAAGTAACTGCCATGTTTGAGCACCTACTCTGTGCGAGTTACCTTCCATGGGTATTAGATTCCTAGGGATGCTGTAACAAATCACCACAAATTTAGTGACTTCAGACGACACATACTTATTCTCTACAGTTCCAGAGGTTAGGAGTTCATGGGGCTACAACCAAGTTGTTGGCAGGGCTGGTGCCTTCTGGAGGCTCTAGGGGAGATTCCATTCCTGGCCTTTTCTGGCTTCGGAGGCTCCTGGCTCATGACCCCTTGGTGACCTCCAGAAGCTGGCAGAGGCAAGAAAACAAATGATTGCTTTCACTGTCACAGTTGCACTTCCTCCCGTGGCCTTCCTGCCTCCTGTCATAGGACCCTTGTGAGTGCATTCTGGATAACCCAGGATAATCTCCCATCTCAGGAAGACCCTTAATTTAATCACATCTGCAAAGATCTTTTTTTTTTTTATTTGAAACGGAGTCTCTTTCTATCACCTGGGCTAGAATGCCACGGTATCAGCCTAGCTCACAGCAACCTCAAACTCCTGGGCTCAAGTGATCCTCCTGCCTCAGCCTCCTGAGTAGCTAGGATTAGACGCACATGCCACCACGCCTGGCTAATTTTTCTATTTTTGGTAGAGACAGGGTCTCACTCTTGCTCAGGCTGGTCTTGAACTCCTGAGCTCAAGCGATCCTCCCACCTCAGCCTCCCAGAGGGCCAGGATTACAGGCAGAAGCCACCACGCCTGGCCCTTTTTTTTTTTTTTTTCCACATCAGGAACATTCACAGGTTGCAGGGATTAGGGTAGGACCCGAGTTTTTTTGTGAACCATTCTTCAACCTGCCACGCCATGCTTTCTGTGAATGCTCCCTCATCACAACTCATTTTACAGATAAGAAAACAGGACTCAGAGAGGTGAAGTCACTCATTCAAAGTCACACAGCAGGTGAGTTTCTTCACCCATCTCGTGCCTATTTATGGAGTGCCCATTGTGGGTCAGACACTAGGTTAGACTCTGGGTTGCGATGTGAAAGTTACTTGTGAAAAGCACTGTGGTGCACAGGCATGCAGGGTGATGACCTGGTCCTGCCAAGGAATTCAGGGAATGCTTCTTGGAAGAGGTGATCTGTGAACTGAGCTCCCAAGAGAGATTTTCCTCTGCCTGCTTTAGCCAGGGGAGGCTTCTGAGCAAAAGAGTGCTGTGTCAGAGCAGGGCACCCATGGGCCTAACCATTCAAGACTGCTCTGAATGATGCTGGCTGAGAGGGCACAGGCTTCTTGGAGAACCAGGAACTGGTCAGGGATCGCTGTCAGCAGAGTCAACCCCAGGAGACTTCTGCTGTTGAGAACACACTTGTCGTCCTTAGTCAGATGCAGGTAGGAGGGCGAGGAGTGGCAGGCACGCTGTGCAGCGCAAAAGCAGTAAAGACAGGTGCAGGGGGCTCAAACTTCCGGCTCGAAGGTTGAATCCAGGCTGCTCAGTTTGTATGGCTTGGAGAGCAGAGCAAAAGCTCTAAAACTTTGGCGTTAAAATACCTTTAAGGAGTCTAAGCTCTTGGGGGCCCTACCTCTACCTATTTTTCTATAACCACATTTAAATCACCTGGCTGACCCCCAAAGGCCTTTGAGTTTGACATACCTTCCCTTGAGGAGTCAGGGGCCAAAAGACTCCACATCCCAGTGGCCTTGAACTTCCTCTCTGTTTTCTCACAGGTCAGAAGGAGATAATGTTTCCTGCCTCCAGGACAGAAAGGCCCCTTGGGCTGGAAGATGGGGGGAAAGGGAGGGGAGCTATCTCAGGACAGAATCCTGCACCCTACCAAGGACCAGGCTTATCCTTGGCCCACTCAAAAGAATGCAAAGGGCGCTCACTGCGACGGGGATTTCACCCAGCAGCTGCCTTATTAGGTAGACATCTCCATTTCAGTGGCTCCCTTGTTCAGACGAGGAAACAGACTCAAGGAGGTGAAGTAACTTGCCGAGATCACGCACTCATGCCTGGGCAGGAAGCCTGAGCTCCTACCCACGCCGCCCTCCTGCCTCCTCTGGGACAAAAGCTCCCAGACGGAGGCTCCAGGCCATTCTTGTACAACCCTGGCAGAGTGTGGGTGTGCAGCAGGACTCCCATTAGCAAGCACGTAGCTAGCATTTATTTGGCACCTGCTATGTGCGTTTCAGTCTTTCCATCTCCATTTTGCAGAAGAGAACATAGAGGCCCAGGGAGGGGAGGAAACGCTCCCAGAATTGGTTGCCTTGGTGTGCAGAGCTGTCAGCCTGGCTCTCTGCTCAGTCAGTAACAGAGAATGAGATAGGAAGTCGGAGGGGAACTCCCTCCCCAGCTCTGCATGGCCTCGGACGGACACCTCCCTGCTTTCTCGGAGCCTCTGCTTTCTAATGGGGAACGTAGCAATACCTACCTCTTGGGCTTGTTGTGAGGACTTAAAAACACTCTGCCACTGTAGAGCTCTGCACCACCAACCATTGCTGCTCCCACTCCACCCCCGCCCAAATCAGCCTCAGCCACGCCTCCAGGGAAGACCAATGTGAATGTGAACAGAGCCATTTCTTGCAGAGGTCTTGAGAGTGCTCAGAGCCCCTTGGCAGGAAGACTGCACCAGGGAAACGGAGGTGGAGGCCCAGTTAGGGGAGCAGCAATAGGGGAGCAGAGAGGAGAGAACTTTGGGCTTCCTGAAAGGCATCTGATCTCCAGCAGAGAAAAGAGAGTGAGGAGGTGAGAGCCCTGCTTAGCTCCAGACGAGTTCGATCACTGTAGGGTGAGTGGGAATTCCGTCCAGTGCCAGGGACGCCCGGCAAGGGGTCCCAGACCAGCTGGCCCTGGGCCAGACAGGCATCACTAGGGTCCTCCATTCATTCATTCATTCAATACACACTTATTGAGCCAAACCTTGTTGTAGATTCCATCTCCAGGAATGAGGTGATGTGGGTCCCACCACCCAGCACCCACTGTCTGACGTATGCGACAGACATTGGACACACTCTGGAGGGGGGCTCACTATCCCAAGTAACATGCCACTCTTACCACAAGTCCTCTTGCACTAGGAACCAAATTTCTTAGTAATTGGAGAAAAAACATTTAATTGGAATTTTGTTTTAAAAAATGAACTTAAAGCTGTGAAAATACATACATTTTATCTTCTGCACAACAAAATTTAAGTTGATGTGCTAATTCTTAGATCAGCGTGCTAATACTTAGTGCTGTGGTTTGAATGTCCCCTCCCACACTGATGTTGAAATTTGATTGCTATTTTGACAGTATTAAGAGGTGGCATGGTTAAGAGACGATTGGGTCATGAGGGCAGATGGATTAACGAGAGAGTGGATTTGCCATAAAAGTGAGTTCTGCTCTCTCGAGCTCTCTTCCCCTTTGGCCTCCACTATGGGAAGACGCAGCACGAAGGCCCTCACCACAGGCAGGTGCCACACTCTTGGACTTCTCGGCCTCCAGAACCGTGAGCCAAACAAACTTCTATTGTTTGTAAATTACCCAGTCTGTGGTATTCTGTTATAGCAGGAAAACAGACTCAGACACCAGGAGTGCAAAAAGTTAGTTCGAGTAGCCATAGTTTTTCCCACAGAATTGCCCACTGGTACTTACTGGGTCCTTTTGGGGTCCTAACTACTCAAAGCCTTCATTTACCACGGCCCCCTGAGTTCTTTGGGCCACTCTTACTTCTATGACATCCAAATCATTTTCTTCCAAAGCACTAAGTCATCTTTCTTCACGTTGTTTAGGCAGGGCTGACCCGGCCAGACAGAGCCTTGATTTGTCAGCCACTGTGTGTGAGACCCCAAGAGCTCTCCAGCATGACTCTCATCAACTTCAGGAAATTCTACAACTTTGGTAATGCTCGTAGGTTTCCTGTGCCATCAGCTTGCATAAGCGAACCTGAGACAGAAGAGATGCTGATGGGAGGGGTGGGGAGAGATGCTGGTGCTAGGTAGGGTGAGATGTTGGAGTAGGGACTAAGTTTGTAAGTGGCCAGCACAGTAGTAAATATTAATATGCTCCTGTTTTAACAACTTTTACTTCCAACTCAGATAACTAATGCTCAGCTACCAGGAAATCCACTTGTCAGGATCAGCCCCATCAGCCCAAGACCTCCTGCGTCTTGGAGTTACATTAGGGAGGGATAAAATTCCCTTGTTTAAGTCAGTATAATTGTGGAGCTCTGTTAAGGAACCTTTGTCCCCCCTTTGGGTGGTAACTTTCCTGTGGGGAGCATTCCTCCCACTTTCAGCCTGTGTTGTTCAGGTGAGGCTGATCCCACCTCTGGGATGCACAGATTGTCATATGACTCAGGTTTGACCAAAGTGCCCTGTTTGCCTGACCACAGCAATTGGTTCAGTGATGGTCACATGACCCAAGTGCTCTGGGAGTTTTGCTGGAAGCATTGAGCTTTGCTGGAACCTCTGGGGTTGTTAGGCTGGTTGGCTGAGTCTGAGAATAAAGGCAACATGAAGGAAAGAGGTGTGAAGAGACACAGAGACACACTCTGGGCACCTGCATCCAGCTGTGCCTGAAGCTCAGAAATCTCCGCACTTTATGTTATTTGAGCCAATACATTCACCTTTCTGCGTAAACCAGTTTGAGTCGGTTTTCTGTTACTTGCCTCAAAGAGAACTGAGACTGTTTACATGGAGAAAAAAAGTTGGAATGGGGAGCAGAGGGGTGTGACCACTGCATATACAGATCCAAAGGGCTGCCCCGGTCTTGTGTGATGACACACAGACTACATGGTTCCAGTGGGTAGAGGGCCTGGAGCGGGTTTAGGCTCTTTAGGAGGAAGAAATTTCCCACGTTAGAGCTGTGCAAAGAGGGCCATGGGCTACCTCGAGAGAGAGAGAGTAAGCTTCCCATCTCAGGGGGTATGTAAACAGAGGCAGGATGCGATGAAGGCAACTCAAGCTGACCTGGACAGAGATTGTGTAATGAGTGAATATGACTTGGTACCTCAGGCCAGCTTTAGTGTCGAGCTGGGGCATGCCAGTCACTCCCAATCTTTAATTATAAAATATTTGAAATATTCAAGAAGGTACAAAAAATGATTCAGTGATCACCCCTGAATCCACCACTGTCAGCTCAAGAAATAAAACCTCACCAGTGCAGCCGAGCTCCTGACCACAGGCCCTCTTCCACCATCTCCTCGCTGGTCTTTAAGCTTTTACTACACACGCACGGTCCACATACCTCAGAGGTCTTTTTTAAATAGGGGGTCAGACTTGCCATACTTTCAGGCCCTACGGATTTTCGTTATTACCAGTGGTGAAAATAAAAGTGCTTAGCTACTAATAAAACATGTATTTTCTTTCTTTCTTTTTAATAATAGAAAAGTATGACAAGAGCAGTCCCCGAACAGTTTTCCATCTTGTTTATGTAAAAGCGATTTCATCCCCTCCCCTCCCCACCTGGACGCCCAGCCTCCTCCACCTCCCTGTTCCCAGCGGCTGGACTCAGATAATCACAATTCCAGCGCTAGGGATTGAGACTGAGATAAGGCATATCAAACACTTTGCACATTCCCCAGCATATAGTAAGTGCTAATTTTAGCACTAGTTGTCATTATCACTGTCATTGTCATCTGGGGAATTGCTCCCCCACCCCCTAGTCCAGGTTGTCATGAAATCCTGGTGCTTTTACCCTTTGCTCCTCCCCTGACCACAGCCTCTGGAACTCGTCTTCTTGCCTTGGGTTTCAACCCCTCATCCACCCTCCTCACAGCAGCCCAAGCAGTTGTTCCCCTGCAATGTATGGCTGGCTCCCTGGCTTGCCCCGACCCGCTGCTACCCCTAAGGCTGGCCTGGCCCATACGCATCCTTCCTTGCTCCATCCCAGCAGTATGACCTGCAGGTCCCTCAATTGCCTCTAATCTTACTCCTCTGAGCTTCCCCACATGCTGTTCCCTCTGCTGAAGATGCTCTTCCCCCCTTGCTCTGTCTGGCTGCTCCCTCCACACACTTCCAGGCTCAGCTGAAGAGTGGGCTCTTCCAGCATGCCCTCCCAGGCCTCCTTGGGTCAAATCAGTCCCCCACTCCCACAGCAATACCCCCCAGACACATGTTACAATCCTCTAACAGTCTCTGGGAACATTATCCTTTATGAGTATCTCTTGCTCCAAGTGGTGAATTTCTTGAGGGCTCTGCAAATACTTTTTGCATAACAATTTTTTTTTTTTTTTTTTTTGAGACAGAGTCTCACTGTCTTGCCTGGGGCGAGTGCCGTGGCGTCAGCTTAGCTCACAGCAACCTCAAACTCCTGGGCTCGAGCAATCCTACTGTCTCAGCCTCCCGAGTAGCTGGGACTACAGGCATGCACCACCATGCCTGGCTAATTTTTTTCTATATGTATTTTTAGCTGTCCAATTAATTTGTTTCTATTTTTGGTAGAGACGGGGTCTCGCTTTTGCTCAGGCTGGTCTCGAACTCCTGAGCTCAGGACGATCCGTCCGCCTCGACCTCTCAGAGTGCTAGGATTACAGGCGTGAGCCACCGCACCCGGCCTTGCATAACAATTTTTAAAATTTTTTTTAAAAGACAAGAATCTTGCTCAGTCTCCCAGGTTACAGTGCAATAGCACCATCACAGTTCACTGCAGCCTCGAACTCCTGGGCTCAAGTGATCCTCAGGGACTACAGGTGTGTGCCACCATGCCTGGCTAATTTAAAAAAAATTTTTTTTGTAGAGACAGGGTCTTCCTATGTTGCCCAGGCTGGTCTCAAACTCTTGGCCTCAAGCGATCCTCCCGCCTTGGCCTCCCAAAGTGCCAGGATTATAGGTGTGAGCCACCGCGCCTGGCCTTGCATAAGAATTTAAAAAAATAGTACCATTTACTTTTCTAAGTTCTTTGCTCTTTCCAACTCATTCAAGCTTCACAGGAGCCCAGCGAGGGAGGTCCCACACCAGCCCCGATTTACAGACAAGGCGAGGCAGGGTCTATACATTTCCTGCGGCTGCTGTAACAAATCACCATGAAGTTAGTGGCCTGAAACAGCACACACCTATTCTCTTACAGTTCTGGAGGCCAGAAGCTCAAAGTCAAGGTGTGGGCAGGGCTAGTTCTTTCCGGAGGCTCTGGGGGAATCCGTTTCTGCCTTTCTCAGGCCCAGTGGCGCCTGCCTCCCTTGGCTTGTGGCCCCTTCCCCACGTCGCCGCAACCTCCACTCCCGTCAGCACATCTCCCCTCTTCTGTGACAGACTTTTCTCTGCCCCCTCGTAGATAGGGACACTGTGCCCACCCAGATATCCGGGATCACCTCCCACCTCCAGATCCTTGGTCTAATCACATCTGCAAAGACCCTTTTTGGCAGGGGGGATCATTCTCAGGTTTTGGGGATGAGTCTTAAGAGGCCATCATTCAGCTGCCCCAGTGGAGGACAGTGGCAGAGATGAGACTTGGACCCAGGAGGCCTGGCTCCAGATCTTGCTGCCATAGCACTTCCTGTCCAGAAGGTTCTCTGACTGGCTGACCATGGGCAAGACATTCCAGGCAGAAGGAAGAGACCAGCCCTAGCCTCTGGGCAGGAAGGCAAGGTTAGCATGGGAGGAAAGTTTG
>RJWJ010035171.1:0-16817 GCA_004363605.1 Indri indri
TACAGGCATGCGCCACCATACCCGGCTAATTTTTTCTATATATATTTTTAGCTGTCCAATTCATTTCTTTCTGTTTTTGGTAGAGACGGGGTCTCGCTCTTGCTCAGGCTGGTCTCGAACTCCTGAGCTCAGAACAATCCGCCCGCCTCGGCCTCCCAGAGTGCTAGGATTACAGGCGTGAGCCACCGCGCCCGGCCTGTACCACATTTTATTAATTCACTCATATATTGATGGGCACTTGGGTTGTTTCCACATCTTTGCAATTGTGAATTATGCTGCTATAAACATTCAAGTGCAATTGTCTTTATTATAGAATGACTTTTTTTCCTTTGGGTAGATGCCCCATAGTGGGATTACTGAATCAAATGGAAATTCTACTTTTAGTTCTTTGAGGTATCTCCATATTACTTTCCATAGAGGTTGTACTAGTTTGCAGTCCAACAGCAGTGCATGAGTGTTCCTATCTTTCCACATCCTTGCCAACATTTGTTGTTCTGGGACTTTTTGATAAAAGCCATTCTCACTGGAGTTAAGTGATATCTCATTGTGGTTTTGATTAAAAGCCATTCTCACTGGAGTTAAGTGATATCTCATTGTGGTTTTGATTTGCATTTCCTTGACGATTATGAGCAATTTTCATCTGTTTTTTGGCCATTAGTCTATCTTTTTCTGAAAAGTTTCTGTTCATGTCCTTTGCCCACTTTTTAATGGGGTTGTTGGATTTTTTTCTTGCTGACTTTCCTGAGTTCTATGTAGATTCTAGTTATTAGCCCTTTGTCAGATGTATACCATGCAAATGTTTTCTTCCATTTTGTATGTTGCCTATTTGCTCTAGTGATAGTTTCTTTGGCTGTACAGAAACTTTTTAATTTGATCAGGTCCCCTTTATTTATCTTCATTGATGCTGTGACTGCTTTTGGGGTCTTCTTCATAAATTCTTTGCCTAGGCCAATGTCTATAAGAGTTTTTCCAACATTTTTTTCTAGAATTCTTATGGTTTCATGCCTTAGGTTTAAGTCTGTTATCCATTGTGAACCGATTTTTGTGAGAGGTGAGAGGTGTGGATCCTGTTTCAATCTTCTATGTGTGACTATCCAATTTTCCCAGCACCATTTATTGAATAGGGATTCTTTCCCCAATGTGTATTTTTGTCTGCTTTGTAAAAGATCAGATGGCTATATGAGGATGGATTTGTGTCTGGGTTCTCTGTCCTGTTCCATTGGTCTATGTCTCTGTTAATATTCTTGTGCCAGTACCATGCTGTTTTGGTTACTATAACCTTGTAGTACAGCTTCAAGTCTGATAAATCGATGCCTCCCAATTTGTTATTTTTGCTTAGGGTTGGGTTGGCTATACAGGGTCTTCCCTGGTTCCACACAAAGTGTAGAATTATTTTTTCTATATATATGAAAAATGATGTTGGTATTTTAACAGGGATTGCATTGAATATGTAGATCACTTTGGGTATCATAGACATTTTAACAATGTTGATTCTGCCAATCCATGAGCATGGTATAGTTTTCCATCTCTTTCCATCCTCTGCTATTTCCTTCTTAAGTGTTTCATGGTTCTCCCTGTGGAAGTCCTCCACCTCCTGATATGAGTACTGCCACACCAGCTTGTTTTTGGTTTCCATTAGTGTGGAATATTTTTTTCCATCCCTTCACCTTGAGTTCAGATGCATTCTTGTAGATTACATGGGTTTTCTGAAGACAGTAGATACTTGGATTTTGTATATTTATCAATTCGACCAGCCTATGTCTCTTCAGTGGGCAGTTCAAACCATTCACATTTGTTAAAAGAACTGATAAGTGGGGTGGATTTCTGTTCATCCTCTGTGGTTGAACTTTGTTGCTTTGTTTTATCTCTTGATCCATTGTGGTATCTGGGCTTCCCCCTTAGCTTTTGGGTAATTTTACATTGGTAAGTATTTATTGTGCTGATCCATGAATAATGCAGTTCTAAGTACTTGCTGTAGGGCAGGTCTTGTCTCAATAAATTCCCTCACTGATTGTCTGAGAAAGGCTTTATTTCCCCCTCAGATATGAAACTTAGTTTTGCAGGATACAAATTCTAGGCTGGGCATTTTTCTCTTTGAGAAGAGTGAGAATGGGGCCCCAATCCCTTTTGGATTGTAGGGTTTCATTTGAGAAGTCTGCAGTTAGTCTGATGGGTTTCCTTTTGTAAGTTACCTGCTGTTTTCACCTCATGGCTCACAGGAGTACCTCTTTCATGTTTATTTTGGCTAGTCTGATGACTAGGTGTCATGGTGTATTCCTTTTTGTGAAGAATCTCCCAGGAGTCCTATGAGCTTCTTGTATCTGGAGGTCTAGATTTCTAGCAAGGCCAGGGAAATTTTCCTCAATTATTCCCTGGAATAAATTATCCAACCTTTGTGTATTATCTTCTTCACCCTCAGGGATGCCTATGATACTTATGTTAGGCCTCTTTACATAATGCGATATTTCTTGTAGTCTTTGCTCATTCCTCTTGTTTCTCTGCTCTGTGACTGAAAGCTGTTGTCTTCAAGTTCTGAGATTCTTTCTTCTGCCTGATCTGACCTGTTCCTAAGGTTCTCCACTGTGTTTTGTAATTCCTTGAATGAATTTTTGATTTCCAGAAGTTCTGTTTGATTTTTATTGAATAATTCAATTTCTTTAGTGAATTTTACATGCATTTCCTGCATTGTTTTTGTGGTTTCTTTGTGTTGGGTTTCTATTTTATCTTGTATTTCATTAAGCTTCCTTATAATCCATGTTTAAATTTCTTCATCTGTCATTTCAATATTCTGGTTTTGGTTGGTATCCATTGCTAGGGAGCTAGTGTTCCCTTTGGGGTGTGATAACACCCTTTTGGGTGTGATCTTTTACTCTGATTCCTCATACTTCCAGAGTCCTTTTCATGGTTCCTTCTCATCTGGAACAGATGTTGCTTCTTACTTTTGGATTTTCTTTTGTTTAAATGACACACTCAGTTTAATCTTGGAGTCAGTAGGTGGTTCTTGTGAGCGAGAATCAACCATACCCTCTATGACTGAGTCAGTATATGCTGCAACCAGTGTGCAAATTGACCGCCCTGTCAGTAGGTGGTATTTGCTGGAGGGAGCAAGCTGCACTGCTGTTTTTGGATCCTGTGATCAGCTCTAGTTCCTCTGAAGAAGCCTCTAATGCCCCTGGTGGTGGGTGGGGCCCTGGAACTTCCACGTGAGTCCTTTATTCACCACCACAGCAGAATCGGGGGGAGGGGAATGAGGGTGGGAGGGGTTAGGTTGGGTGAGCCTGCCCTCCAGCTCCACAACTGCATATAAGGGGTATGCAGGAGTTAAAGGTCCATTCCCCACCTCTGGGCTAAGCTGCCTGGGAAGGGCTGAAGTGGTCCCACTCAACCAGAGAGTCTGCTCTCTGTTCCCAGAAAATTCTGCCAGGGGGATGCTCACACCAGGGAAATAGTGGCAGCTCAAGGAACTCTTGGATCAAGCTGAACTCCCTATCAAAGTGAGTGGTGGTGAGGGCAGCTTCCCTGATTCAGCCTGAGGCACCAGAGGCATTTGGTTTCCATGGTAACCAGTACTTATGCAAATTGAGTCTCCCAGGTTCAATATACTCCAGTACGGCAGTTCTCTGCTGGGGTTGGGGTGCACTTACAGACCCCTGCTCTCCTGTGCTCCTTCACATCCTCCCAGTGGGCATGGGCTCTCACTGGCTGCCAGGACCTGAAACTGGGAGCTCTCCTCCACACCTCCCTGACCCACAGCCTGCGCCATCATCAGGCAGAGGTGCCAAATACCTATGGGCAGGAAGTTCACCTACTGAGGCTGCTCTGCCAGTTCTGGGCAGAAATGCACCCCTGAGGCTGATTGGGGGTCACTCAGCACAGAGAACTCCAGCAGCTGCACTGGTGGGTGGGGGGAAGGGGCCATGGTCTTCCTGTACTGCTCTTGAGATGTGGGGGAGTACCAACCTGCCCTCCTCCTCTCCACAGCTGTGGCACTGTGACTGCCCTCCACTCTGAGCCACATTGGCTATACTGTCCAAAGCAGGCTTCTCTGGGAGTACACTCCCAGTTGCCCAAGGCAAGCTCAGTCACTCAGCGCAAGAAGCTTTGGAAGTTGCTATGGGGTGGGTGTAGGAATACAGCTACAAGCGGCTTCAGTCAAAATTACTTTCTGGGATGCCAGGAATGGAGGAGATGCAGAATGGGGGAAGTCCAGATGCAGGGATGCTGGCTCTCTGGGTCCTCGTGGCACTCCTCCATGGGATGAGAGTCCTTTGTCCCATTGCAGGCCTGAGGCATCCGGGTTGCGAAGAAGTAAAAAATCCCTTACCCTTTTCCTGGGTTCCAGAACTCCCTTGATTTGATTCACACCATTTTTTCTGTTCTATCCTCTTCTCTCTCAGCTGTTCAGTTCTTCCTGATGGTGCCATGGACTCCACCGGTGTCAGACCTTGTGGTCCACTCCCAATCAGCTATCACCCTCCGTTCCCCTCAGTCCAACCCTCAACTCCTCTACTGGGAAGGTCTGACAACAAGGCTTGACTCCAGTCAGCCATCTTGAACCCTGTGCCCCTAGTATACTACTTTTTTGACTGAATGTTTGACAATTTAGATAACAACAAAACATACAATTTAGGTAGAATTTGATCATTTATGTGGTACTTTCCCATACATTTTATAGTTGATTCTCAAAACAGTACTGTGAGCACAAATTATAAGTGAGGAAATCCAGGCCTGAAGTGTTCCACATGTGTTGAATTGCCCAGGGCACAGAGCTAGCCAATTCAGAAGCCAAGCTCTTCTCCAGGCTCAATATCTCTGACTCCTTCATCTTCATTTTCAGATTTTTCTTTTGTCAGGCTGTCCTGCCATAGGAAAGCTACACAATTCTTTTAAGATGGTGTCCCCACAACTGTACTCATTTTGCCAGGGCAAGTCAGCACAGAAGAATATGGCCTTTCAACTTGCACAGATTTCTAAAAAGAGATATTTTATCATCTAAAAACACTGTCAAGGCTCCAGGGATGTGATTGGTGAGGAACCAAGCCAGCTGGCAAGGTATTTGACAAAATCCCAACTGCTGGTGATTCTCAAGTTACAAGAGACAAGGACTTCTTGGATGTGCCCATTGGACTGCATACAGAGTAATTGAAATAGAATCTGCAGGCACTGTCGGGATGATATGACATGTATCCAGATCTTTTTCTTTTACTTTTATTTTTAGGCTTAAAGTTTAGTCCTCTTTCTTTGGCAGTTTTTGGAGCCATGTGACTGGCAAAACTCTGGCAAGTGCTATAAATGCAATGGGATTGTGCCAAAGGGAAAATTGCCATTGTGTAAAACTAGGACTAAATATTTGTACTCTTTCTTGGGGTTTTTAAAGGTAGGTGCCATTTCTTAGAGTTAAGAAACTGCTTTAATTACTGAGATATAAAATCAAGGAGGAAACCCAGTTTTAATGGAATTTATATTTAAACACAACAGGAATGAGCAATAACATTTACTGGTATTTAAAAAGGGGGGTATTATTAATTTCACTCCACTTAGATTGAGTTATATTCAGTTTAACAAACATTGCAAGTACAATGCAAATTGTATTTCTTCTTAAGTATAAATAAAATCCAATCATGAAATCAAATGAATCAGACTGAGAAGTAATACTTTTTATTCATTCATTCTTTTATTTATTAATTCAAAAAATATTTATTGACCATGGATTCTGGAGACAAAGTCTAGGTGCAAATCAGATATCTGCCAATTAATAGCCCTATGCTACTTTTAAAATCATTATTATTCTTACTACCACATATAAGGCCCTATTCTAGATACTTGGGAAACAAATAATATAAAAGTAAATGTCCACACTTTTCAAGTTGTGTCTTTTTCTTGGTTTGCTGTCAGACTTGCAGGTACAGCTCATTTTGACTATTAATCTACTTGCTATGACAGCCCTTTCTGTTTTCTAGCTTGCTGCTTATATTTTACTATGGATTGGCTAATTAGAAATATGTCTAAAGAAAGAATCAACAAACACTAAATGAGAATCTGAGTATGCTCTGGAGGAGCCAAGAGGAGAAGAGAAGACGTGGTACTTATTCTTCCAGAAGTTGAAGTGACAAGACCCAAGTAGGCAACAATTAGGTAAGAATATAAGATACCTTCTTGAGTTCCAATAGAATCCTCTGGAGCTGTTACCAAGTGGTCACATTCCTGCCCTGCTTTAAAGTAGACTGCTTTTTCACTTTAATAAAATTTTAGTTATCTCTCACTATGTACCAGATGCTGGGGGGTTAAAAGAATAAATAATGTTTTTATTCTTGAGAAGCTCAGCAAAGAAAAATATATTAATATAGACAACTCAAATACAACCCAGACTGTGGTAATGCTATGAAAGAAGTATAAGTTTCTATGGAAAGAAAGAGTAATGTGTTCATTTATTTAAGAAAGAATTATTGAGTTTCAACTATGCACTGTTTTAGGTGCTGGTAATACAGTAGTGAATCAAACAAATAAGACTCCTGCTTACCTAAAGCTTACGTTCTAGTGAGGTGAGAGAGAAAATTAATTTTAATTACAAAAATAAAATAGAAAAGTTCAGATGTTAATAAACACTATGAATGAAATGAAACAGTTATTTAAAGTGATTTCAGTAATTTGGGTTGTGCTATTTTTGTTTTTTTGTTTTCTTTTGATTATTTGTATAAATTTATGGGGTACAAATGTAATTTTGTTACATGGACAGATTGCGTAGTGGTGAAGTCAGGGCTTTTAGAGTATCCGTCACCCAAATAATGTGCTTTGTACCCATTAACTAATCTCTCATTATCCATACTCCCCACACCAAACACTTCTGATTCTCCATTTGTCTATCATTCCACACTTTACCTTCATGTGTACAGATTATTTAGCTCATACTTACAAACAAGAACATGCGGTATTTGTCTTTCTTTGTCTGAGGTGTTTTACTTAAGATCGTGGCCTCCATTTCCACCCATGTTGCAGCAAAAGACATGATTTAATTATTTTTTATGGTTGAATAGTATTCCATTGTGTATTTATATCACATTTTCTTTACCCAATCAATTGTTAATGGACACTTAGGTTGATTCCATATCTTTGCTATTGTGACTGGTGCTGTAATAAACACATGAGTTCAGATATCTTTTAGATATAATGATTCCTTTTCCTTTGGGTAAATACATAGTAGTGGGATTGTGGTATCAATTGGTAGTTCTATTTTTAGTTCTCCAAGAAATCTCCACCTCTGTTTTCCATGGAGGCTGTACTAATTTATGTTCCTACCGAGTATAAGAGTTCCCTCTTCTCTGCATCATGACCAATATCTGTTATTTTTTGTTTTTTTAATAATAGCCATTCTGACTGGTGTAAGATAATATCTCATTGTGGTTTTAATTTGCATTTCTCTGATGATTAGTGATATTCAGCATTTTTATATGGTTTTTGGCAATTTTTATGTCTTCTTTTGAGAAATGTCTATTAATGTCCTTTGCCCACTTTTTAATAGCAATATTTGTTATGTTGTTGTTGTTGTTTGAGTTCCTTATATATTCTGGATATTACTCCCTACTTAGATGAATAGTTTGCAAATATTGTCTCCCATTATGCAGGTTGTCCATTCACTCTCTTAATTATTTATTTTGCTATGCAGAAGTGTTTTGATGTAATTAAGTCTCATTTGTCTATTTTTGTTTTTGTTGCCTGTTCTTTTGAGGTCTTAGTCATAAATTCTATGCCTAGGCCAATGTTTAGAAGAATTTTCCCTAGGTTTTCTTCTAGTATTTCTTAGTTTTGGGTCTTGTGTTTAAGTCTTTACTTCATCTTTAGCTGATTTTTGTATATGATGAGAGATAGTTGTCCAGTTTCATTCTTATGCATATATTAATAGTAATCCAATTTTCCCAGCACCATTTATTGAAAAGGGTGCCCTTTCCCCAAAGTACTTATCACTTCTGTCAAAGATCAGTTGGCTGTAAATATGTGGCTTTATTTCTAGGTTCTCTATTTTGTTCCATTGATCTATGTGTCTAGTTTTATACCAATATCATGCTGTTTTGGTTACTATAGCCTTGTGGTATAATCTGAAGTCAGGTAATATGATGCCTCCAGCTTTGTTCTTTTTGCTTCAGGAGTGCTTTGGCTATTCAGGCTCTTTTTTGGTTCTATATGAATTTTAGGATTGTTTTTTCTAATTCTGTGAAAAATCATGTTGGCATTTTCATAGGGATTGTATTGAATCTGTGGATTCCTTTGGGCAGTATGGCCATTTTAATGATACTGATTCTTCCAATCTCTAAGCATGGGATGTTTTCCCATTTGTTTGTGTCCTCTTCAATGTCTTTCATCGGTGTTTTGCAGTTTACGTTGTAGAGATCTTTCATCCCCTTGGTTAAATATATTCGTAGGTTGGTTTTTGGTTTTTTTTTTTTTTTTTCTTGTCTCTATTACAAATGAGACTGCTTTCTTGGTTTGGTTCTCAGCTAGATCATTATTGCCGTATAGAAATGCTACTGATTTTGTACATTGATTTTGTATCCTGAAACTTTACTGAATTCATTTGTCAAATCTCAGAATTTTTGGTGGAGTCTTAAGGATTTTCTAGATATAAAATCATATCATCAGCGAATGGGAATAATTTGACTTCCTATTTTCCAATTTGGATGCCTTTTGTTTCTTTCTCTTGCCTGATTGCTCTGGCTAGGACCTCCAGTACTATGTTGAATAGAAATGGTGAGAGTGGGCTTCCTTGTCATCCTGTTTTTAGAGGCAACTCTTCGCTGTTCAGTATAATGTTGGCTGTTGGTTTGTCATATATGGCTTTTATTATTTTGAGCTTTGTTCCTTTTGTGCCTAGTTTGTGGATAGTTTTCATCATGAAGGGATGTTGGATTTTATCAAATGCTTTTCTGAATGTATTGAGAGGATCATAGTGTTTTTGTCCTTGAGTCTGCTGATGTGATGTATCAGATTTATTGATTTGCATATGTTGAACCTTCCTTGTATCCCTGATATAAAACCTACTTGATCATGGTTTACTATCTTTTTGATGTGCTGTTGGATTCAGTTTGCTAGCATTTTGTTGAGGACTTTTGCATCTATTTTCTTCAGGGATATTGGTCTGTAGTTTTCTTTTTGTTGTTTTTGTGTTCTTGCCTGGTTTTTGTATCAAGGTGATCCTGGCCTACTAGAATGACTTAGGGAGAATTTCGTCCTCCTCAATTTTTGGAAACAGTTCCAGGAGGATTGGTGTTAGTTCTTATTTGTATGTTTGGTAGAATTTCACTGTGAATCCATCTGGTCCAGGGCTTTTCTTTTCTGGGAGAATTCTCTCATGGGAGCACCAAGAGAATGATTCAAGTGCGAGCAAAGAACCCGGCACAGCATTTGGCACATAAATGCTCAATAAATGCTATTTTCTTTCCCTTCTTTTATTTATCTTTATGCCTATAATAGTGTTAGTTCCATGAAATTTAGTACTGAATAATATTCATAGATAGTAATCATAAAAATTTTCATTACAGATGTTATTTCTATTATCTGAGGAATATTAAAATGTCTGTTGAGAATATGAACTGAATATAATAATTAAAAGTATTAATATTATAAATAATTATAATGACTACAGGTTTTATAATTCACAAATTATTTTCTATCCCTTGCTTTATTCTTTTTCCAAAATACCCTTGTATCATGGGCAGTTCAGATATCATTCCCATTTTATAGATGAAGAAATAGGTTTGGAGATATTCTAAGACTTAAACATGTTCTCCCAGTCTGTAGGAGATGAAAAAATAAACAGAATCTAGACCTTCCATTTTCTTTACAAGGGTTTATTCCCAACAGACAGGAAATATGCTTTAAATGGGAATTGTCAATCCCTTTCTGAGACCTCCCATTATGCTCAGGACAAGCCATCGAAGTAATCTGTGATATTTGCCCATCCCAATCTCCCACTATTTATCTAGTATTATATTTCCCCATGTCCTATTCATTGGTTTAAGGTCATACTGAACTTATTTCTTATTGTGTCTGGCACACATCAAACTGTTGCTTCTGGGTACATGCCCCTGCCTTTGCCTGGAATGTCCTTTCTGCTCCTGAACAACTAGGTAACACCTCTTCATGAATTTTTCAAGACTAAACTCAAGGGTCACTATAGCTAGGAGGGCTTTCTTGACACTCATGTAAAATGGCCCCCTCATCTTTTGTGCCCTTAGGTATGCCTTGTAACAAATAATCATGTCTTGCATTTGGTACAATTGTGTCTATCTCTGTATCAGTTGCGTTTGGTACAATTATATCTATTTATGCTATTGGACTATGAGCTCCCATGAGGGCAAGGAATGTGCCAAGCTTTACATATCTTTGGTGTGCAGACGGGCCCTGGCATAGAGCAGGTGCTCACAGAAAAATTGATAATACGATGAGTGAATTAAGTTTCCTAGGGTATCCTTGAGTTTGATGCAGAGCCCTATACATAAAAGGAAACCAATAACTCACACATATCTCCTCAGGAAGGAGTCAGTCCAAACCATCTACATATATTATGGCATAGGGAGCAAAGTGGAAAAACAAAAACAAAGATGTAGAAGTCAACAATTACTGGAATTACTGCTCTTTGGGACACAATCCTGAACATATCATTTTCACAGCAGCAACTCTCTCACCATTTTATCTTCATATGCCATTTTCTAACCCAAACTAAGCTGGTTCTCTAGTGTAAAATAGCCTAATGCTATTGAATATGGTTCTGCCAGTGAAAAAGCTAGATCATCCATGCTGAAATGCACTTTACCAGGCCCATGCAGCTTTGTACAGGGACTGAGTTTCACAAATTCTCTGAGCCTTGGTTTGTAAGACACAGATTATACCCTGTATTAGCCTATACACCAGTAAGACTGATCAGGGCATGAGGAAACTAGTGTAAAAATGCTCTGGACACTGTTAACTTACCCTTTCCTAAAACCTATGGAGAGAATATTGGGAAAAAGGTTTGAGCCAATGTGTTGCTGGCTGATGATGGCTATCAGTGTTTACCAGGGACTATGTTAGAATTCTATAAAAAGACATAGGGAGAGGGTCTGAGGGGCTTTAAATTTTAGAGAGCTTTGGAGTCAGGAAGTCTTTGGTTGCCTCAGTGAGCTTATCATTAAGGAAGCTTCATGAAGGAGTAATATGGGGTAAGGGGAAGGGACTGCTCTTCAGTATTCCAGGGCCAAACACAAAATAGGCACTTAGCCATTTCTAAAAGGAAAGGAGGAAAGGAAGAAGGGAAGGAGAGAGGAAGTCTGGGTTCAAAGGCTTGCATTTAAAAGCAGCCTGAATCTAGTATTGGGTTTAATGAGCATTAAGCCCTTATATCTCTTAGTTATACCTCACAGTCATGTTCAGAGGTCTTGCTCACTTCAGTGCAATTCCATTCCATTTACCTAATCTATACACACACACACACACACACACACACACACACACACACACACCTTCAGATCCCTTAGACCTATGCTGGGTATTAGGGACCCAGATATAAATGAGACACAGTCCTTGACCTTAAGGATGAAACTGAGACAGACTGAGAAATTGACAATGACAACTTGGTGATAAATGCTATGTAAAAGGAATTCAGGAGGAAGGGGGATGGCAGGGTCTGACTAACTCTACCAGAAGGGCCCTAGAAGACTTCACAGAGAGGAAGGCACTTAGTTTAGATCCTGAAGGAAGAGTGAGAGTTTTCTAAGTAGAGTAGCAGAGAGGAAGAAAGAGGATTCTAGGCTGAGGTCACATTGAGAGCAAAGGAAGACATGATTGGGAAGGCCCAGAGAGAGTGTCTCATGGCTGAACAGAAGATGTGGGACAGAAGGTAGCTAGAGCTAAGACAAGAAACACAGTATGGAGACAGTCCAGCCTCATCCAGAACCAGGCATAAGTCATGTTCTAAGAAAGGAAAAGAACAGTGGCAAAAGTGAGAGGAATCTGGGGTTTGGCTAGAGGAAGGATTCTTTTAGAAAGCTGTAGGCTAAAAAGGGTAAGGGCAGGGAAGAATAACCTTTAAATATCTGAGACAGGTAGCTTCTCATGGCTTTTGTTTGCTTTTATTTGTTTAATCTTACATTATCTTCTCCCCACCACCCTTGCCACCTGACCCCATGCCATGTCTCTGCTACATATATTAAAGATCATGAATAAGACTGCCTGGTTTTGAATCCAGATTCTACCATTAATCAGTTTCTTTGACCTTGGAAAGTTTCCCAACTTTTCTTGCCCTCAGTTTTAACATCTACCAATGGAGATAATAATAGTTTCCATAGGATTGTTATGTGCTTTAGTAATATAAGTAATTTCTATTGAGCATTCACTGTGCCAGGTCCCATTCTAAGCTTTTTTTGAGTATCTCACTTGCTCCATAGAAAACTGTTACACTATAGGTAGTATTTGTGTCCCTATTTTATAGATGAAGAAAGCAAAACTCAGGAAGATTAAGAATGTGGTCTCAGGTCACACAGTAGAAGATTCAGGATTTGAACCCAAGGCATTCTGACTGCAAGGCTTGTGCTCCTAAATCACAGTGAGTGAGATCATCCATTTAAGGTGCCTAGCATTGTGAGGGATTATAAAATCTATATGTTTGTTATCATTTCAGTAGCTCTGTCAATTTAAAAAATGGATGAGTGTCTGATTTAATGAATGACTGAGTAAGTAAGTGAACCCATGAATAGAACAATAAGAAGTGCCCTAGAGCCCCTCCAAGGAGCACAATGGGGCCTAAGGGGCCATATTAGGTTCTCTGGTGGCCTATGATTGGGTTCCAGAAGGTAGCCTTTGCCATTCTTCTGCCTCATCCATCATTGTTTCAGCCAACCTAAAATTCTGATAATGAAGACACAGGCTGGTAGTGATGTGCAGCCAGGGAGCCTAGTGCTTCCAAGCCAGAAGTTAGAGGACTGGGGATGGAGGAATCATAATTCATCAGCTTCAGCAAGCTCAGAGTGCCAAAGGCAGCACAGAGCTCATGCTTCTGACCTGACAGAGGAACAGCAAAGTCAAGGGAGCAGCCTCAGAGATGGGGGAGGGGGGGAGCATAAGAAGTAGAGCAGGAGATGAGCTTTTCTGTCCACAGATGTCTACGAGGGGAGGGACATCATAGAAACAACTGCCAGTCTTACCCATTCTGCAGAATGACATCTCAAAATCAATGCCCTGGAAACTCTGTGGAAGGAAACAATTGCCTGAATTGTCAGAAAGTTTAAGTGGGTTTTCTCAGGTCTTACAGATAGAAGTAGAAAAGCAAGAATCAAACCCAGAGTTCTGTGACTCCAAAGCCTACGCTCTTTCTTTCATACCACACTGCCCCATGGTCTGACAGGAGGCCATTGTAAGTACCTGTGCCCAATTTGATGCTATTTCTGCAAGTCGGTTTGAGAAAGAGATCAAGTTAGCAAGTCACCACTAGATAGATATCATCTACCAAATTTTTTTTTATCCTCACCTCCATTTCATGAAGGAAAAAACCCAGACCCAGAGAGAGGCAGGAACCTGACCAAGATCGCACAGTAGCTAGCATGCAGATCTCTGAATTTCCACAGCACCTCAAGAGAGAAGAAAAATTGCCACTTCCAGATTTCCAGTGAAAATTGTATTTTCAAGGCCAGCCAGCAGTTTGAAGGTCATTTACTAGGAGGCTTCACATGCTTGTTTACTTAAAATAAAAAAAGGGAGGAAGCCTAATTATAGCCCACTGAGGAATGAAATGCTGATGTACAAATGAAATTAGGAAAAAAAAAAATCCAATGACATTCTTGGGAAGAGTGGAGAGCCTACAGCCTTGAAGGATGGATAGTGCTTCAAGTAGGGAAGGAGAGAAGGAAGTGGCAAAACACCCTGGCCAGGTCTCAGGCTGGGAGACAGGAGTATCCAGTCATGCAAGCTTCCTCCAGCACCTCTCTGTGTACTACCCTTAGTCTTTGTCCCAAGCAGGGTTATCTTTCTGCACCCTTGGACAGCACTTGTAAAGCAGCTTAGAAAAGGCAGTAAAATACAATGCAAAGAACCTGGGTTACAAAATCATGTGGGCCTGGCTTTGCCACTCATCAGCTGAGAAACCTCCAGTAAATCACCTCACCTCTCTGAGCCTTGATTTCTTCATATCATCAATGAAGATAATACCATTTTGTAGGACTGTACTGGGATTAAAGGTAACATAAACGTAATGTACCTAGCATGTTCCTCGAACATAGCAGGTATTCAATAAACTATTACACTTGTTACTGTTATTACTATTGTTATTATTTAAATTTACCGTTACTATCTGTCCCTTATAAAGTGAGGAGCATGTCACTGGGGCGTTTACACAGTGGTTTCCAGGATTTGGCTAGTTTATGTTATAGGGACATGTTTTTTTCTTTCAGAATGGTGGAAATGCATGTTTCTATGAAGTGAATGGATTCAGCTCCCAAAACAACACCTTATCTGCCTATTATGGATATACTTTTGAGAGGCAGGTGGGAATCATTTCTTTGGAACTAATCACTGAGCCAGAACTGAAACTTCTGGGCCAGGCTCAATAATGCTTTCTGATCCTGCTAAGTGGGGACCCTATCTGTGGTCCCACACTTTGGAATGTCTTTTTGAAAGAGCTCTGTCTCTCTCCAGTATCTGGGCTGGCTGTGTGACCCAAGCAGGATATCCTGAGCCCACACCTGGTTCCTCTGGCTTCTGGTCACTTGAAATTTTCTAATCCCCCTTCCGGTGACTGGGATCAGCCAGGACTGGCAGTGACAACTGGGCAAGGTGCCCCAGACCTCCTTTCTCATCTTCAGAGTACTCCCTCCCTCTACCCCTGCTCTCCATTTGTAGAGACAACCAGATGTTCTGAGGAAGTCTAGAACTCATGGTCATGGGATTGTCCCAGGTCCCAGTTCTAGGAAGATGGCTGGGCAAGCAGATCACTTCTGTTAGCTAGTATGGTATTTCTTTTACAGGATCATACAAGAGTGGGCCACTGGAATGGTGGCAACATACTTTGGGTGGCTCTCATTTGTGCTGGACATAGGACAAATCCAAGGGTCTGGGCTACTGACAGTCTACCACCCTGACCTCTGGGCTTGAGCTGTTTTGGAGCCCAGGCATTGGCTTTTGCCCATGTATATTCTAATCACCGTGCTGTTTCTGGGTTTACAGCAACTGAAGATAGCATGGGTGACAGTAGACATCCTTTATCCTGTGTCCCCTCCTCCTAGGCAGTTACCACTCCCTCTGCAGTGCCAAGTTGTCCTCCAGAAGTGGCTATGCTTATCTCATGCCTATCTTCTTTGAAGTCTTCTGAGGTTGTTGCTCTGCGTCCCCAACAGGCCCTTTTCACCATGTCTAATCCATGTGTGAATGTTGTGCCCTCCTGGGTCAATATTAAGGTGTACCATATGAGAACAAACACTCTTTGCACAAATGGGACTTTTTTTCTCTCAGCATATGGCCTCCTTGCCCATTCTTCCTGCTGTTGGTGGTGTGTGGAAGACAGTTAACATTACGCAATCAACACTGAAAGAGAGCACATTCTAGGGATGCAGAGACTATGTCCTAAAGCTATAATTCAAGAGAAAACATTGTTGGAATATGTATTCATGTTTATGCTGTACAATTTGGAGTGGTATATTTAACATAACCAGAAAATGAATTATCATTCACATTTTCCCGTATACTCAAGATTAGTCCTGCATTTATGTTCATCAACAAAGCATCATAAAAATCCTTGAGAAAATCATTAGAAAGTATTTGTGGGGACACCACAAATGATGAAGCATCATGAGTAATGAATGATGTAACCAGAATTAAATAAATGGTATTAGGAAACTCCAGAGGCAAGAAGATCTATATTGTTTCAATACAAATATGTTCCAAAGAGCCATGCATTATGAGTACTAGCAGTGGTGCTGCCTTGTTGTCCAGGTAAGAGATACAAAATTAGCCAGAAACCATGCATTTGGCAAAAAAGGAACATGAAGAGGTGGTGCCTGGATATTTCACAAGCACTGATTGAATAATAACAAAAACCTAAGTATCTCTTCTCTACCCATTGTTCTAAATGTTCATCTAAATTCACAGACCTCATATAGGTATATAAATTTTATAATGTAATTGTTATCCAAATTATTTATATAGGTAGAGGCATACAAAAGAAATATTTGTCTGGGGCCCTGCACACCACAGGGGTGGCCTTGGTCAGGTTGATATACAACATGTCTAGCTAGTGACTTAACCATGGAATCTCATCACCAGAGAGATGATAAAGGAAAACATCTGAAGACTGTTTGGTGCATTATCCCTCCCTTGTAGCTGAAGGGTCACTATAGGTTGCACCCTATAGATATATCATGATCAGCCATTAAAAATGAAGCTTCAAAGCAATCTTTCACAACTGTATACTCACAATATAATAACAGGAAAAAGCAGCAGAATTTTGTGTATATTCTAAAATCTACCCTGCAAAGGAAAAATGTATAGAAAAAAGACTAAAAGGAAATAGGATCAAATGGTAATTCTACTTGCATCTCTTTAAGGTCTCTCCATATGGCTTTCCACAGAGGTTGCACTAGTTTGCAGTCCCACCAGCAGGGTATGAGTGTTCCTATCTCTCCGCATCCACGCCAACATTTATTGTTTTGGGACTTTTTGATAAAGGCCAGTCTCACTGGAGAGAAGTGATATCTCATTGTGGTTTTGATTTGCATTTCCCTGATGATTAGAGATGTTGAGCATTTTTTCATATGTTTTTTGGCCATTATTCTGTCTTCCTTTGAAAAGTTTCTGTTCAT
>RJWJ010035172.1:0-16791 GCA_004363605.1 Indri indri
CATGGCTCGGTCAGATCTGGTGCGGCCTCCTTGTCCAGTCTCAGCAAAGTGTGATGTGTCTATCAATGATGGCCCAAAGGATGACTTTAGGTGGCACTTGGGTGAACCCACTTTGGGGATAGTTATAAACTTATTTTAATGTGTTCTAGAAAAAATATAACTAAATCTCAAGCCCGTGATTTCATGGATCTCATTGCTTCTCATGAGGCTACGTAAAAAGAAGTGTGTCCATTTAACTGGACCTGAGTGAGTAACACTGCAGGTGGCACACGGGCATGGCAAAAATCTCAGATGACTGCAGAGGGAGAAACACAGGGCTAGTCTGTGGTCTCTCTTTTAGGCAAAATTATAGACCGATGTTCCCAATGGAATTTGGAGAATATTTTCCATGATTCATTTTACTGTTCAGTCTTTACTAGCAGGAGGAGGTGGGGGAGCTGGGGAGGGAAAATAAAGACGCCCTTAATCGTGTCTCCACCTGCCTTCCAAGATGCTGCCTTTGGTTGGTTTCGAGCGAACGATGATGAGCCATTCTCCCGGAGAACATCGGAGCGTGCCTTTCATCGCCAAGCTCGTCAGCAGTTCTGGTGATTGTGCATTGTGCTATCTGCATGCAAGTAATACATATTCTGCAGCTTCTCAACCAGGATGTTTGTAAGATACATGTTAAAAAGATGGGACTTTGGTTTGCTTCCAAGTCACAAAGTTGTGAGTCCTCTTAAAAAAATGTTATTTATGCCCAGAGCTGACCTTGTAGAATGGAGCGGGTGGGGGCAGGTGGCAACCGGGAGGGATGGGATGGCAGGGGAGGGAGATTGGATGGGGGCAGGTGGTGCTGTTTTTTATAATACAGAAAGATTCTTTGCCTTACAAAAGGACTAATCACAGGGTTCCTTTGAAACAGAAAGTTTCATGCATTTTAAAAGAGAATTTGATTTACAAGAAACTTTTCAGGAACACAGCTGCCGGGCAAAGCAAGCCAATTATGCTGACTTGAAATCCATTTTATGAGCCAGGAGTCTAGGGTGTCAGGGGGAGTGATAAAATTCCTTTAGCTTTTAATTGACGAGTGATATTGACTCGCACAGTTAGGAGCCCGGGTACTGGGCCTGGGCCAGTGTGTTTCTGTAGTAAATACGTGTGAATGTGTCGAGTGCTTGAGTGCTGATTCATTTATGTACCTGTTGGGCTGTGGCCGTAAAGGGCTTTGTGCTTTGCAGCTTTGGAGCCAAGCTGCCTGTCACTGAAGCCCGTGTCAGAATGCACTGAGCTGTACACACGCATCGTCTGGCTCGACGGCCTCTGGTGGGGGGGCTTGGCCTCGTCCATCACTGCAGGGAGCAGACTCAAAGACATCCACGGAGGCAAAGGGCACGGAGGTAAGGAATTGGGAGATGAGACCTTTGTCTTGAAAACAAGCTTCAGGGTTTCTTTTAAACCCCTTTCCCCCTTCTATTCAGACTGCTAGTAGCTGTCTCCTTCCAAATTGTCCCACTCCATTGAGTCTTTATTGTCACCTCTGTCTCTAGGAAATTCCACAGGACACCTGGGTCCTTAAATGATCCCCTCTTTCCCTGCTCCCTGCTGCAAAGACACAATAGCAGAGCGTCAGGCTGAGAGCTTCCAGAAAGGGAAACTGTCATACCGCGGAGCCTCACATCTCCACCAGACAGAGACTGCAACAAAAGGTGCTGGTTCCACAGGTTCTAAGACCCACCTCGAACACCGTCCATGAGATTTCATCCTCGAGCTGGCGAAACAAGGGCAAAACATAGAAAAGAGCCACTTTCCTCAGAGGGTAGAGATGTTAGAAATTCAATCATTACCCATAGCAGATGTTTACTTAGCGTCAGAAAGAGAGGTGGAAATTTTCGGGGCATTATGCTTTGCATAATTAGGGGAAGAAACTCATGGAGACAAGCTTGAGTGTCTTACGATCGAAAAGGAGAGGACAGAGAGCATGAACATCGCTCCGCTGGGGGATTGGACCTGCTCTAGCCACACCTGCGCCCCTCCCCGGCCCACGTGACTTTCTTTAACCCAGCGAAATGTGAAGAGGCCTAAGACATCTCGTGCACTTTAGGCCTAAGACATCTCGTGCACTTTGCCGACTCTCTTCTTTCCCCCAGGCAATGTTCAGGGGCTCTCTGTCCACCGGGCCCTGAGAGAGAACAACAAAGATGACAATGTCAGTAGTGATGTTGGCACAAAGCCCCCAGTTAATCTGCGGTGGACATGTAGTGTAAGCAAGACATAAACCTTCATAGTCAAGCCCTGAGATTTTAGTGCCGTTTGCTGCGACGGCTACTCTAGCCCCTGACGGATAGATCCACTTTGGCTTCATTCCACGTAGCTGCAAAGCTTAACCTTACATTGATCGTAGCTGACTAACGGTAATTTATCTTCATTTTATAGTACATATCTGATAAATACTTACAAGATCAATACGGAAACATAGAATTTGAGGGAATGAAAGAACCTTTGAAATCTGCCCAACCCAGGCATTTTACCATCGATACTCTCTTATGTTTGCTTGGCCACGGTATTTCACCATATCACCCCTCTGTCCCTCCATCAATCCACCGTGGACTGCGCGTTTCAAATAAGTTTCCACAGTAGCATTTCTAAATGGTTCCCATTTATGTTGCCAGTTTTGGCCTGGGTGGACAGTTGTTACTTACTGTTGATTTCACGTAGTTGTGGGGCTCAAATGAGATAAGTAGCATTTGAAAAGTTAAAAGCAGCACTCAAATATGCATATCTGATAAATGTCTATTGAGAATGTTAGTGGCAGGCATAGTTTTTTGTGAGAGGTTGGGGACACAAAGACCAATCTCTGTCCTTGCATTGGAGGAGCGTGGGGACCAAGTTCGGGCTTCACTTCACTGTACTGGTACCTGCACTTTTAATGTAGTTCTCACGATCACCAGTGGCCATCCGTGATGACAGCTGCATATACACAGACCCAGAACTTGTTAATTTGCTTATTAATTCCCTCTCTTCAGACCTCCCAGGTGTCTGATCCGCAGTGTCAGCACAGAGACACACTTTTTAAGGACACAACTGTGCTCACACACAAGCTCACGTTGACATGACTATAGCTAACAACGCACAACAGTCTGAAAGCGGCTGGGTGTGAAAATGGCGTGGAATGGAGTAAGCTCTCCCCAGCTCTGGCTCCTAAATGCCTTTTGTACTTTTAGGACCAGTTTTGGGGAAGTGAGGAGAAAACCTGCGCTTTGTCCGCATGCATCAGGGCCGAAGAGCAAAGCAGACTGGGAACTGAGGGGCAGGAGAGACGTCATGCTGGGCTGGGAGTATCCATGGCAACGGAGTGCCTGGTGGAGTTAATAACCCTGTTTTTCAGATCTCCGCTGCTCTCCTTCAGTGGGGGGAAAGGCCCGGGCTCGCTCCTTTTTAATTTTTATGAATTCCTGGGTAATGCACCATGTTGGCAGCTCCGCTCTCTTCCTATTGTGTAGCTCAGCGGGGCATGCCAGGCCTGCATGGGACCCTGCAGCTGTGGGGGCTTTGGCAGCCTTTGGGGCTCCCCATGAGACACAGAGCAGTGGCTCCAGTCAGTCCCCCTGACAGATAAGAAGAAAAGTCTCCTTCTTCGTTACACCCCAAAATCAAGTTTGCCTTGGTGCCGCGGCACCCCCTTGGTGCTGTGTTCCTTTCTCAGCTTCTGAATCCAGAGCTGCTGGGTGCCTGGAGAGGGTTTCATGGGTTAGAGTTGGGCAGCCTGTGTTCAAATCCCAGCTCTGACACTCAAAACTCACTCAGCCTCCCTGTGCCTCAGTTTCCTCATCTTTAAAATCACGGGGATGCTGACTGGCTAAGGCAACCTGTGCCAGGGTTAGAACAGCACCCAGCCTATGTTTTGCTGGTATTATTAGTGCTGCTACCCAGGGCCCAGGTGGACTTGGGGGCGCATACGGGGGGCGGGGGCAGGCTGGGGTCGGGGTTGTGATCACCCTGGTGGGGGTGATGCCACACACAGGAAGAAAGCTAGTGATGGCTCAGTGAGGAACTAGCTCAAGCTTATCAACTCCTCCCCAACGGCACCCACCCTGCACACCTGCGCAGCCTCCGGGCTGATGCCCATCTCGGCAAACGGCACGACCACCCGCCACAGCACAGAAGCCAGGCGTCTGCTGGCCGTCCGCAAGCCCACTCTCCCACCGAGCCCTGTCAACAGTGGACGGATGAAGCAATTCCTTCGATAAATATAAACTGGGCTTCGACTGCGCTGGTGACACTGTGGTAGGCGCTTGGATATATCGGTAAACGGAACAGTCGAAACACCCCTACCTCTGGGGAGCTGCAAGGGGGAGACGACGGCAGAAGAACGCGACAAAGAGGTGATTTACATAGGGTGGCCCGTCGTCTCCGGCCGGAGCCCACCAGCCACACGGGCACAGTCACAGCCGTGCCGCGTTGAGGGCGGTGGCCCGGTGCCCGCAGGCGCTCTCCCCTGTGCCCGCAGGTGCTCTCCCCTGTGCCCGCAGGTGCTCTCCCTGTACCCACAGGTGCTCTCCCTGTACTCACAGGTGCTCTCCCCCGTGCCCGCAGGCGCTCTCCCTCGTGCCTACAGGTGAGCCGGCGCGTCCCGCCGCGTGTTCCCGGCTCGCTTCGGCCAGAGGGCGCGGGCAGCACGTCGGAAGGTGGGTGGTGTGGAAAAGCAAAACAGGGAATCACGAGGCGGAGGACGGCGTTAGAGGCACTGTGGGGGCCATCTCAGTATTACACAGGCGGTCACGGTTCATCTCGCTGTAAGGGAAAATCTGAGCAGACGTGAAGGTGACGCGGGGAGGGGGAGAGCGCGTCAGGCAGAGGCTCCGCCGGGGGAGGCGTGTGGGTCTGGGAACAGCCGGTGGGTGTGGCGGTCCCGCCAGGGGGCTGGTGGGTGGGGTGGCCCGGAATGAGCAGGGAGGAGACGGGCCAGGTCACTCAGGGCCTGGCGAGGACTTGGCCTTTCCACAGCGGTAAATGGGGAGCCGTCGGAGGGATGAGAGCAGAGCTGCCAGGATCTGGCCGACATTCTAAGGGGACTGCTTTGCCTGCTGAGCTGGGCCAGCTGTGCAGGGCGGAAGGACCATCTGGAAGGTCACTGAGAGCAGCGCCCCCTGTCGCTCCGTCCCTCCCCCTCCACACTTGACTCCGCAGGGGCCTCATAGGAAAGGCAGCCCCCTCGCCACCATCCGCAAGGCCCTCGCGCTCCTCCTCCTCGGTCTCCTTTCTTACCTCTCTGCCGGGCACGGTTTGTGGTCCAATCACACCGAATTTCTGTGTTTCGTAAGCCTCATGTGGAGACGGCACAGCCTCCCGAAGCTCTGGAATCCAGGCCCGTCGTCCCGCGAGGTGCTGCCGCCCTCCTGCGTGCCCCTCCGGGCCCACTTACTCGCCGTGTTCTATGTGGTTACTCAGTGTCTCCAAGCCCCCAACCCGACACACTCACACACACGTGCACACACCTGCACTCACACGTGCACGCACACACCTGCAACCTTCTGCAGGCAGGAGCTGTGTGCCTCTCCGAGAGCCGTGACTTGGTGCCCAGCACTGTGCTTGGGGTATAGTATGAACAGATGCTCGGTGATTACTTTAAACAAACGAATGCAAACAAGGCACCAGGCAAGCACTGTACACACTTCTTCTAAATTTCACAAAAACTTGGGAGACTTGTCAACTATCCTCGTTCCACACAGGCTAGATTGGAAGTGGAGAGGCCTTGCCTGGAGGTCACAGTCACTAATCTGGCCGAGCATCGGTTTCCTCCTTCGGAGAGCTGAGATGACAATACAGACTCGCACAGGCGGGGAGGAGGCGCCAGTTGTGCTAGGCCCTGGTTGCTTTCCCAGCCTCCTTTCACCCACAACACAGAACACGGGACGCCCAGAACCTGCTGGGGGATTCCCCCTGTGCTGTGAGGAGGCTGGTGGCCAGGCTCGGGTGTCTGCGCTTTGGGGGTTCAGAAGCAGCCAGGGCGGCAGCGAAAGAGGCTGGGAAAGCAGCCAGAGGCCCTGATCTCAGCAGGATGTAGGTCCAGATGGTCTGGGTCTTGCTTGTTCTCCATGGTGTAACCTCCTGACGTCCTGCTTCTGCAGGCAGGGCTCCCCAAACCGTCTGCCTGTATCTTTCCCCAGGCCCTGCACTCACCCTGGCAAACCCCTCCCCACACGGCTCTACCCTAAGGATGACAATCTACCTTACGTATGAACAGGACATTTGTATTTAAAATCCTACTTGTCCTTTTCGATTTCCCCTTCTCCACTCAGGGGAACTCATTGCTGCATTCTCTGTACGTTCATAGTCTCTTGCTTGCGCTCTGTTGCACTAGTTCACTCTGTGCACTCAGCAGGTAAAGGCAAAGCATGAGGCAGGTGGGGGTGCAGGACAAGAGGGAATGGGAGGGACCAGGACAAGCTCGAGAGCAGGACCCAAGCAGGGCCGGTCAACGCCAGGGCCATCCTTGGCCGAGAGTTTTCCTCCATCTCCTGGAGAGGCTACACTGGCCAGACATGGGCTTGGAGCTGAAGCTCCTGGGAGCCCATCCTGTGGCCTGGGAGGGTGGCCCACCTAGGGAAGAAGAGAGCATGACGAAGGCAGAGCCTAAAGAGAGACACTAGTGTCTGGCACTATTTTTTTGACTTGTGGATCCAGCTGTTCCTGAAGCTGAGTGACCCCCAAGCTTCTCAGTGGGGACCAGTATGTATTCTTTCTTGCTTAGGTCAATTGCAGTTGGTTTCTTTCACTTGCACCCAAAAGTCCCAACCAATATAAACCTCTCTATGATGAAAAGGGTGACCACAGAAGCACAGAGAGTCATTTCTAGATGTCTGTCCTTGGTGGAGACTTGGACAAGTGACTATTGTGTTAGTCCGAGGTCCACATCTGCACAGCTGGTGATTTATGGATGAAACACGGTGGTCTTCAAAGGAGCCCAATTTAACTCCTGTGCAGAGTTAACCATATGGTAGTCCAGCCTTCCTGGTCACAACAGGAGGGCAGAGGCAGGGGACGTGGTGTGTTTGTGTAAGCTTGGGACAAAATTGTTTGTATAGATCCCTGACTCCAAGATCTTAGGGAGCAGGAGGCTCTGTGTCTTACAAGATTCATATCAAAACCAGAAACCACAAAGGAGCTGTGAGGATTCTGCAACAAGGTTTGGCAGCCACCTGGCATGCCTGGCATCTCGGATCACTCTAACAGACCTAATTCGAGGTAGACAGGTACCCTTGTCTGCCCTTAGCTGCTCTGATTCCTGATCCCCACGTGGAGCACCATAAGCCAGGACTCGAGCCAGCCGCCAGGGCACGGCAGCCATACCCTTTGCCTCTAGTGCCCTGGTACAGCCTGACGGCACCTCCCAGGCACTTCTGAACCTTCACGTGCCTCTGTCCTCGCGCCTCCTCCACGCACCGCCCTGTGCTCTGCCAAACGGAGCTGAAACGAGCCCTTGTTTTACCAAACCACTCAAGCGCCGCTGACACAGTGTGCTGCGGCTGAAGAATTGGATGGGGTGGGGGTGGGGACGGTGCAGGCAGAAAGGAAGGACTGCAAGCTAAATGCCCCCCTCTCCAAGAAGGCTTGGCAGAAAGGCCACAATTCAGGCTTGTTTGGACAGTTCTGGGCCAGGAGTCATAGGACTGTAGCTGTAGAAATCATAAAAAGCACATTTTTTTGTTATCCCATCAAAATATTCCTGGGGAGTTAGGTTATTGGGGCAAGTCATGTATCATCACTGGCATCAAAAGAGAAAAAGAAATAAACAGTATGGCTTGAGTGCTGATGCTCTCACCACAAGGAGGAAAAGGACATTTACTGAATCCCAGCAATAGCAACAAAAAATATTCATTGAGCATTTTGCATGTGCCGGTGCTGAACATGAGCATGGTCCCTGAGCTTGTCCTCTGATGCAGGCTACTCTAAGTATCCCCCTTTCAAGGACAAGGCAATGGGGGCTCAGAGGGCCCAGGGGATGTGTCTGAGGCTGCAAGCAGTGGGTGGTGGAGGTGGTATTTAAACTGGTTTGCCTGTCCCAGAGCCCGCAAGCTCTCGCTCGCTGAGCTGCTCTGACTGCAAGGGGTGAGGCTCTGTGTGCTGGGTGAGTCACACTCATGATCTCACTATCTCATTTAATCTTCTCAACCACCCTGAGGCGTAGGGATTATTTGATCTTCTTTACAGGTGAGAAAACTGAGGTCCAGGGAGCTTCAGTGACGCCCGAAGCCACGGTTTCCTGGCTCCAAGTCCAGTGACTTTTCACTGCTTTTTGCCAACATGGGCAGCAGAAAGGACCAGCTGTCCAGTCAGAGCTGAATTCAATATAGAGACCATTGAACAGTCTGTGTCTTTTCTTTTTCTTTCTGATTTTTTTAAATGCCGAAAAGTATAGCAGTTTCTTCTTTGGAGCCGTGACGTGCTGAGAGGGCACCGTCTCATTGGGGTGCTTTGCTTGCAAGCAGCAGGAGCAGACTTGGGCTAGACTAAGTGAAAAGGGGATTTATTGAAAGGACATGTGCTTTACTATTATCTTTCATTGAACAACTATTTCTTGAACACCTAATATGTGCCAGGTACTATTCCCGGTGCTGGGATACTTCAGAGAACAAAACAGAGATTCCTATGCTTGTCAAATTTAGTTTCTTATTGAGGAAGGGTTGGTGGCTGGGCAGGCAGTAAACAAAGAAAAAGTAAGTAGAGCAGGTCCTTGAACGACGTCATTTAGTTAAAACGATGAGAAAAAAATTGATTCCCAGCTGGGGCCACCGTCTGTGTGGAGTTTGCTCGTCC
The DNA here is from genome assembly GCA_004363605.1 of Indri indri. Lineage (NCBI taxonomy): Eukaryota > Metazoa > Chordata > Mammalia > Primates > Indriidae > Indri > Indri indri. The sequence goes on from RJWJ010035172.1 coordinate 8,800, forward strand.
CCTGTTCTCCCCAAGTCTCCGTGGGTTTTCTCCAGGTGCTCTGGATTCCTCCTGCATCCCAAAGTTGTGCACATGAGATGCACTGGTGGGTTTACATGACCCTGTCTGAGCTAGTGTGGGTGGGTGTGAGCGCCCTGCAATGCAACGGTGCCTCGTACAGGGTGGGCTCCCACCTTGCACCCTGAGCTGCTGGGATAGGCTCTGGCTACCAGTGACCCTGAACTGGAACAATCAGGTCGGAACATGAATGAATGCATGCATACAAATTATTGTAAAATAAAGATTCATAAAGTATACAATAATCATACAAATGCATGGTCATCAGTGAGGCGGCATGAAAGCGCTCGGCGAGCCTCCATGTTTGTTTATCTGCAAGCTGCACGGTGGGGGAGATGCTCCGGACAATGTTCACTTTGCAAACATTTACTCCTCGATTTAACCCGCTACGACCACTGTCATTCACTGGTTCACCAGAAGTGGGTAAATTATGATCTTATTTGTTTGTCTTTGTCTTTCTTAAATGGATGTATAGCTCACATTTATTTCAATGCTTAATATCAAAAGTGTTTCAGGTCTTTAGAAGTTTGGTGCTGTTTTCATGATGTCGCTATGCTGTAAGAACTTCCCTCGTTTATATCACTTAGCCTAGGGTGAAGTTGGTGTCTGTTACAAGTCATTTCACCTAAAAGTCACAGTTTCCTGGAGCCTAACAACGATGTTAGGCGAGGACTCACTGTAAGCTATAGGATGCATGAGAAAGGATAAGTCACATGAGAAAATAAAAGCGGAACAAGGCAAAGGTGTCAGGAGTGCCAGTGGTCAGGACGGCCACACTGAGGAGGAGAGACTTGAGCAGGTGACGGGGTTAGTCACGAGGGTCTCTGGGGGAGGCAGGAGGCCTCAGGAGGCAGCTGCAGCAAATCCTGCAGGAGACAACGTGGGGGTGGCCAGGGCGGGGAGAGGCCGGACTCTGCATCTGCCTTGAGGGGGCGGCCTCAGAATTTCCCCACAGGTTGTGTGTGGCATGTGAGAGAAAGACAGGAGTCCCAGGTGACACCAAGATTTTTGGGCTAAGTCATTGGAAGAACAGAGTTACCATCCACTGCTGGGGAGGCCTTGGCTGGAGCAAGTGTGGGGGGAGTTGAGGGCTTAGATTAGGAGTTTGTGGTGTCCACTAAATATTTATTTTAATTTTATTTTATTTTATAAACAGGGTCTTGCTCTGTTGCCTGGGTTGGAGCACAGCGGTGCGATTGCAACTCACTGCAATATCAAACTCCTATGCTCAAGCGATCCTCCTTCCTCAGCCTCCCGAGTAGCTGGGAATACAGGTGGGCACCACAACATCCAGCTAATTCTTAATGTTTTTTGGAGAGAAGGAGTCTCACTATGTTGCTCAGGCTGGTCTTGAACTCCTCGTTCAAGCGATCTTCCTGCCTCGGCCTCCCAAAGTGCTGGGGTTACTGGCGTGAGCCACTGCACCCAGCCTGTCCACTAAATATTTAAGGGGAGGTGTCAAATAGGCAGTTGGATATATGAGTCAGCTTTGAGATAGAAGTCTGAGTAGGAGATACAAATAGTTCACAGAATCCAAGGTAATTCTGAGAAAAAAAAATAATGATTTTGGAAAGGACAGAAACCATGGCAATTTCTCAGTAAATTGCCAGGGATTCTCCCCAAAGGGAAATCAGAATGTTCTGAGTGAAATAAGGAGGAAAATGAGACAGGGCCCAGGGGACAACCAGAGAGGTCCACCGCAGGGCCCCGTCCCGGCATTTCTGACATTTCTAAGTCTCCCTGCTGTTGCCAAAGGAGGGGGAGTGATGTTCCTGACACCTGCTTTCCCATCTGCTGGGAAAATCTCCCTGTCCGGGTGAAGACTGATGGCACGTTTAGGCTATCTCATTAAACACTGTTTGTCTCCTAAGAGCAGCCAGCAGCATGTTTAATCAAAGTCAGGGAGATACGGTTTGCAACGTCCCAAAGTCACTTTTCAGGCTGCTGTCTCTCCCTCAGAGAGAACGACCTCTCACCCTCACCCTGAATCCTGGAGGCAAGTGATGGTATAATAACAGGGGTACCTAAGTCACAGGGAGGGGACGGGAAGGACCCACTCCTCACCATCCCCGACACCTCTACCCGTTGTCTTCAGTCTCTGGGTACTTTAGAAGCGGAAAGCAAAGGGAAACCAGAATAGAAATCCAAGAGAGTCTATACTCACCTCATTCCTGCTCAGACGAGGAGATGGAAAATTTAAATCACAGAAGAATCAAACAAATAGCTGCTTTTCCCATCTTGGGACTCTCCACTGGCAGTCATTCTGTGTCGAATGGACAGGTTCCGTTTCTCTTGGGCTTTCAAGAGATTATAGCTTTTTGCTCTTAAGGAAAAGTAGCCCATGCGTCTGTGGTCTTGCGTCTTCCATTTCTGCCCACGAAGGTCTAAGGAAATAAACCGCATCCTGGTGTTACGGGCTGTCTCCTATGTTGAAGTCCTAACCCCAGTGCCTCGGAACGGACTGTACTTGGAGATTGGGTCTTAAAGGTGCGGTTCAGTTACAGTGAGGTCATTAGAGTGGCTCCTAACCCAATATGAGTGGTGTCCTTCTAAGAAAAGGAAACGTGGGCATGTACAAGAGAGGACCACGTGAAGACACGGGGAGCAGGCGGCCGTCTGCGAGCTCAGGAGGGGCAGCCCGCCCACACCTCGGTCTCCGACAGCAGCCTGCAGAATGGTGAGAAGATAAACGTCTGTTACTTAAGCCACTCAGTCTGCGGTGCTTTGTTATGACGGCCCTAGAAGACTCGCACTCCCAATTTGAGGGTTAAAGATTCTTTTACCCAAACTCTGAAGTTTAACTATTTCCTTATCAGAAATGGAAAGGAAGGCTGAAGATTTCAAAAGTAGTCCTGAAACGAAGAACAGCCTTCATTCCAGTTGTGTTGGAAAGGAGCAGGAGGAGAGGAAACGAATTATTAGCAAACGTTTGTGACTCAATGTTTAGAAGGTGTTTTCAAGATAATTTTGTCTTAACGGCCTAACTACAGAAAATATTTACAGATATTCCCTGAGTGGGCGAACCCGTCGGGCACCTCCGCGGCTCCACGGCGATGTTTCATTTTCTTCCCACAGTTGCCTCATCCATCCACTTTTCTGTAGGAAATGTTTGCCAAAAAACACTCTTCCTCCTGAAACCAAATGCTTTAGTGTTTGGGAAGAAAGCCAATCGAATGTGGCTCCAAGAATACATTTAACCTTGAAAATGCTTTCATTTCTAACTTAAATGCAGCCCCAGGGCAACAGGGTAACTTATTACCCCTGGAAATGCTATGTTGGTCTATACTCACTCATTCAACAGATATTTGAGTTTATTGAGTTCTTACCGTGTTACCAGGTCCCGCGTCAGGTGAGCAGGATTCAGTACCAACTGATGTGAAGTCTAGTGGGAACAAATAGACGGCTAAAGGGACGATTATGATACAGTGCGACAGGTGCTACCGTGGAGACAGCCGCAGGGCCTGGAAGCCTCAGTGACTTTAAGGACTCACAGGCGTTAAGAGAGAACGGGAGACCGGGGCAGACAGGGACCCGCCAACGCACAGCCTTGCTCAGAGCAGTGTGGCCGAGCGTGGCGTGGCTCGTAAGTGCTTTCCCATTCCGGATGCCTATTGATGAAAGTCCCACCTTCAAGGTCAAGTCCGAATTCCTGCTATGCAGCCTTATGTACCTAAGGGAATGTCTTTAGGGACTTATTTTCATTTCTTCTAGTTTTTTAAAATCTTCCTTCCCTCCAGACATTTTCTGCTTAGACCCGAGGTTCTTTGCTGCTCTCACTGTGTTGCTTTGGGTACAAACAGCTGCAAGTCACCATCTGAGCAATACCAGTAACTGAGTCTATCTCAGAAAGACATGCTTTTCCAAGATGAATTTGAGCTTCATTTCATTGTCTTCTGTTCATCCTTCACTTTGTAAGATTCTTAAATAAGGATTTTCCTTGCCAAGGAACAGCCTGTTGTTAAGAATTCTCACCATTTTCCTTCTTCCTTTCTGTGCCTGAGGCAGCTTCCTGTGAAAGTCTGTGCACACAAAGGAAAATGGACATTTTCTTTTTTCTTGCCTCACTCAGAGGCTGTAGGTTTTATTCCTAACATTCAAAAAGAACCATGCACAGCAGGGTTCCCGAGAGCCAGCCTCTGGATCTCCAAAAGCATCCGAGGGTAGAGGTACCTTGTGTTAATATTAATAGGCTGCAATTGGCTCTCTGGAGGAATTTTCAAAGGGCTCATTTTCCTGCCTCTTTTCTCCTCCCTAGACTTCATTGATTTTTTTTTTTAAGTTTGGATTGCTTAAATCAAATATAAAAAAAGCAAATTTGTTTCTGGGAGGACAGTTTGCATTTCTCAAATCTTTCAAGTCCTCCTGGATGGGTATTGCCACCAGGGCAAGTTTCAGCATTTCCTTTCTCTGCTCATTTTCTGTAGGAAGAGGCTGAGTACGAAAGGGCGTTTAGAGCCAAAATGTCAGTCTGTGCTTTTAGAGAGCAAGGAAGGACATTTCCCCCACAAGGTCCTTCTGCAAGGTGGAAGGGTAGGGCCACTCACTCTTGATACTCAGATTTGAGTGCAAGGCCTTTAAGAAATGTAAGAGTATCTGCCAGTGAGGCCCTGATATTTGTGAGAATGTTATGTTCAAATTGTTTACGTTCTGATTCTCCTGAATTACTTAAGACAAGACCATAACTTACGTGATGTGGTAAAATAAATCGCAGAGGTACAAAAAATTTGCAGAGAAAATTCAGAGTATATTCAGAAAAGCTGAGAGATTTCTGTAGGGCAAGGCTCTTGGGGAACATCTAATTGCACAAGATTGTCTATACTTCCTAGAGGATAAGCTCAGACATTCAACAAATATTCACTTAACAAAAATATTATTAAGCACGTATTTTGTGCAATAGTTTGCAGATGATTTGATGGCTTACCTAAAAAACCCAGGAGAATAAACCAAACTGTTAATTCTGATAGGAGATTAGCAATGTGGTCAAATACAAAAATCACAAATGAGAATTGTTAGTTATCCTAGATGTCATTAATAACCAATTAAAAAACATAAATGGAAAAGAGTCCCATTCACAATAATAAGAACAAACTTAATAAGATACAAAAGACCTATGTAAAAGCAACACTGAAATTTTACTGATGGACATAAAAAGAGATTGAAACAAGTAGAGATACATACTATGTTCTTAGGAAATCTAATATCAATTCTTCCCAATTAAACTATAAACTCTCAATGGTAAAATCTCAATTAAAATCACAAGAGGACACTTAAAACTGTTTTGTCTCTTGTACATGTTGAGCATCCCTAATCTGAAATCTGAAATGTTCCAAAATCTGAAACATTCTGAGTGCTGACATGATGTTGGAGTGGAAACTCCCACACCTAACCTCATGTGATGGGTTGCAGTTAAAACACAGTCAAAACTTTGTTTCACACACAAAATTATAGAAGATATTATATAAAATTACCTGCAGGCTATGTATATAACATGCCTATGGAATATAAATAAATTTTGTGCTTAGGCTTGGGTCCCATCCCCAAAATATTTCATTATGTATATACAAATATACCAAAATTTGGAAAACGTCCAAAATCCAGAACACGTCTGGTCCTAAGAATTTTGGATAAGAGATATTCAAACTGTTATGTGGAAGACAAAAACGTCCAAAACTAGCCAAAAAAAAAAAAAATGATATGAAATGACTTGCCATCTAACATAGCCAAACTGATGTTATAAGCCATTTTTAATAAATGCCATAAAAGCACCACAAATCAAAACTAACTGGAGATGGCCAAAGTGGTACTCAGAGGAAAATACATGGCTTTAAGTGCATACACCAGAAAACAAGAAATGTTGAAAATTAATGAACTTACCTTCAACTTAGGAAACTAGAAAAGATAACAAAATAAACCAAAGAAAATAAAAATGCCAAATAAAATTAATGAAACAGAAAACAAAGTAATAAAATTTGATTAACAAAATCAGATTGAATAGAGTTTAAGAAAATACTTGAGGAGACCCATAATCATGCGAGATTATTGAAGAAGCAATCAAAGGTATAATCCTAAAAGTATACTAGGTCCAGTTAATTAATTAATTGATTAATTAATTAATTTTTAGAGACAGGGTCTCATTCTGTCACCCAGGCTAGAGTGCAGAGGCACCATCATAGCTCAGTGTAACGTTGAACTCCTGGGCTACAGCGATCCTCCCACCTGAGCTTCCCCAGTAGCTAGGACTACAGGCATGTGCCACAGCCCTTGGCTAATCTTTTAATTGTTTTGTTGAGATGGGGTTTCACTATGTTGCCCAGGCTGGTCACAGACTCCTGGTCTCAAGTGATCTTCCTGCCTTGGCTTCCCAAGTGTTGGGATTACAGGTGTGAGGCACCATGCTCGGCTAAGTCCAGCTAATTTAATAAATGAGTTCTATTAAACCATTAAGGGATGGATAATTGCCACACTCTGAACTATGTATCGATATATACAGATACACTTTCAGGATTATAGAAAATGATTAAAAGGTTCTAGCCTATTATATGAGTTTATCATAATATTATTAAAAATATTTCATTTATTATTACATCATATTTCAAAGAAAGAAAGATATCTCTCCTGAACATGGATGCAGAAAGTCTGAGTTGGAATTGTTGGCTGGGATAAATTAACACAAAAATGTTACCAGAACCCATTCCTCCATGAAATTAAACATTTAATTAAAGGAATACTGTATCATGACCAAATATGGTTTATGAATTCCTCAGGATAGCTATTTAATTAACTGATTAAATAATAAACCCTATGTGATCATTTCAATCAATTCAGGAAAAAACCAATTTACAAACTTAATGCCCATTCTTTATTTAAAAAAAACCTCAATAAGCTAGGAACAGAAGGCAGATCACCTGGATGAAGTGCATACGTGTGAAGTCTCTAACATGCATCCTACCTAATGGTGCCATGTCAGAGGATTTCCACTGAAATCAGGGACAAGCTCAAGATGTCCGCTAACACTATGGCTATTTGCAGTGGAAGGAGGGGTGGACAGTTGGGAGCAAAATTTGGGAGACAAAGAGGTGGACTAGACAGAACTTATGGGACAGGTGAGCGTTCATAACTCTAAGATGAGGACAAAGCTGTCCTGGACACCCGGCAGGGGCAGGGCACGGGGGCTGTTAGTGGGATCGGGAGCACATGGGAGCAGGTCTGAGGGTGCAACACTGGCCAAGTCAACTTTGAGAGCCCCACCGAGATGAGTTGGAAAGAGCTCCTGGAGCTTGAGAGAAGCCCGAGTTGGAGCTCTGGATTTGGGAGGAGTCAGCACAAAGACGATAGGGCAGCCACAGGAGAAGCTGAGGTTGCCCAGGGAAGCAGAGGGACAGATGCTGCAGCCCGTGCTCCCGCCGGAGGGAATGATGGCGATGTCCCAGGCCCCTTGCCTCCCCTCTCCTCTCAGCGCATTTCCTTCTTCCCTTGGACGCCCCATGCCCCGCCCCCATTCCACCCTTTCTCGGCCGACTCCTACTTGTCCTTCATGACTGAGCTTAGCTATCAACACTTCCTTCGCAGATCAGCCACAGGAAAGCTAGGTCCCACGCTCTGCAATCCCACACAGAAAGCCAGGTTTGGCTACAGCGCTGTGTAGCACACTGCCAAATCTCAGTGGCTCACAACGACACACATGGCATTTGTCTTGCTCACGGGTGGTGCATCAGCTGGGCCAGCTCTGCTGTGGGCTGCAGCTGGAGAGGTCTGTTCCTCATGTCCCTCACCCTAGGACATGCTCTTACCATCTCAGGTGGCGGAAGTGCGAGAGGCCAAACCCGGCCGTCAGCACACGTAGGGCCTCTGCCTTGTCATGTCTGCTCACACTGTGATCCAGGCAAGGCACGGTGCCAGCCCCAGGTCGGAGGGGCAGGGAAGCACGCTCCGCAG
>RJWJ010035173.1:0-16813 GCA_004363605.1 Indri indri
ATTTCCTTGGCTTCATGGGTTGCATCCTTTCTTTTCTGGGTCTCGTGTCTTCACCTTTTTGAGCTTACTCCCTCACTTTGGCTGAGTGCATCTGTGAAAGACATCTATACAGATGTCGTTTTTTTAGAATGGTGTCCTTGCCCTCAACTGTGCCTGGTGTCCCCCATTCTAGAGACCCTGTGTTTTGCCCCTCTAGAAAATAAAATCTGCAGTCTCCTGCTCAGGTGAGGAAAGGACATTTTCTTGGCTGTATGGAGGAAGGAAGAGGATCTGCGAGTTTAACTTTTTAAAAATTTTCTGCGAATCTTCCTGTTTATAACCTTTTGCCCCCATTTGCATAGGGAACTGGTCCTCCCATTCCTATGGATTTTCATAGTGTAAATTTCTTCAACACCACCCCCCCAAGCTTAGGATTCAGCTTTTTTGGGTCTCCTAAGACATTTATCACCTGTCTGTCTGCTTTCCAGATTAGAAAATTTTGTTGCTACTGTCTCTTCAGTTCTTTTTTGTCCTTGTGGGTTAATGCTTTTTTTTCTCTTTTTACTGTCAGTGTGAGGTATGAGAAAGAACAGAGGCTGTGTATGCATTCTGCTATCTCCGACTGGAAGTTCCCTGAGCTGCCCTTTATCTCCTCTTCCTCCCATGCTGGTCTTTTAATCACCTTTTACCTGCCTTTTATCTACTTGTTGCCTCTGACTTTTGACTCTTACCCGCATCTTGTTCCAACCCCAGTCACCTTTAATACTTACTTTTTCCAGATTACTGGGCCTTAACACCTCTCGTTTCCTTTCACCCCACACTCCTTTGGTGCCTCATGTTCTCTTATTTCTAGGGGTCTCCCCTACACAGAGTATCCCTTTGCCCCCTTTGCTTCTTGTCAGTTTCCCTCCTCTCCTGTGCTTCCCCAAGCCACCAGTATACAAAACACACCTCTCAAAGGATAGGTTCTGGCTGTGTTTGGGTAGCTGCTCGGACTACTCTGAACAACAGCAAAACCACACATCAGTCTCTAGAGATTAAATCTTTGTTGATTTAATGCATGTCCTGACTTTGCTTCTCTCATTCTTGTTGGCCTTTATCCTGTGTCACCTCTTTTTGACTCCTTAGCTTTTTACTCATCTGTTGATACATCGTCTTCCTTGCAGGGTTTTACCTCTATGGAGATGTGTATTTTTAAGTCAAATAAACGTTACTAATAGTAGAACAACCATTATATTGGGAGTTAGATGGCTTAAATGACGTTATATATTGTGAGACTCCCTGAATCACTGAGTCTTGATCCTTTATCTGTAAAATGGGGATAATAACCTCTTCCTACTTTATAGTACTTGGAGAAGCAAATAAGGAAGGCTGAGTGAAAGTGTTTGGGAAACTCTAAAACAATTTGTGAACTCCACCCATCTTGCCTTCCACAGATGGTCCAGGCTGAGATCTGGGAGCTGTTTTCTCATGTGTGGTGCATGGGCACCAGCAGGACCGAGTAGATCCCCAGATGATCAACTGTGGCTTGAACGATCTCTATCCTTTTGGGTGGATGCCATCCCTGCTGTGTCCTCTTAGCCTTGCAGATCTGAAGCATCAGCTGTACCATTCTTAGTATGGACACTAATGTTCTCACAGCAGTGGCAGGGACTTCCTAGGCAGAGAACATCTGTAAAGAGTACGTTATGCTGGCTGCCACCTGCTGAAGTGTGGCTAATGGGATGTGGGGGTGGGGAGCATGGGGGATATTCCCTGAGGGATCTGCTGGAGGCTGTGGTGGGCAAAGCCAACAAAAATTTATTACTGTTATTGTGACCACATCTGTATGCATGGGATGCTTAGACCTGGAGTATAAGCTTAGCTATTCTTAGTAAATGGATTCTAGAATTCTTGCTGTTCCTCCAACATTGAGCTTGCATCTATCTCAGCTGTGTAATTGGCAGTACTGATCTGTTTAGTTGACCGTTTCTTCAAGAACAAGGAAAAGTAGGTACATAAATGTTAGTGTTATAGATAGTAAAAAGTGAACTTCAATACAGTGCAATATAAATTATCACAAATTCCAAGATTTATGGAATTTTCTTATATAAATGAATTTAATCTATTTCAAAGCCTTTTTAGATATTGCATTGTTTTGGTTAGTATCTCTTACACTTAGGGCAACCCAAATAATAGAAAAGACTATGTAGGTCTAGATACAGCATTGCTGGTTGAAGACATCAGGGTGATTTACAAGTTTCTATGCTCCTGCTAAGGGTAATAATTGAGAATCAGGCCGGGCGCAGTGGCTCACGCCTGTAATCCTAGCACTCTGGGAGGCTGAGGAAGGAGGATTGTTTGAGCTCAGGAGTTCGAGACCAGCTTGAGCAAGAGCAAGACCCCGTATCTACTAAAAATAGAAAGAAATTATCTGGACAACTAAAAATATATAGAAAAAATTAGCTGGGCATGGTGGCACATGCCCGTAGTCCCAGCTACTTGGGAGGCTGAGGCAGAAGGATCACTTGAGCCCAGGAGTTTGAGGTTGCCATGAGCTAGGTTGATGTCACAGCACTCTAGCCCGGGCAACAGAGCGAGACTCTGTCTCAGAAAAAAAAAAAAAAAAAAGAGAGAATCATACACTCCTAGAACAGAAAGGAATCTTAGGGATCCTCTGGTCTAACACTTTTATAGATGTGGAGGTGAAGGTCCTGAGAGGTAAAGTATTAATAGTTCGCTCAGGGTCTCACGGTTGGTAGCACTGTTTTTCTGAAGTTGTATTCTGCCAACAAGGAGCATCTCAAGTAGCAAAAAATGGAAATAAAGAACAGTTGAGGTAGCTTCGGTTAGAAATGATGGAATAAATATTCCTAACAGCCTCTGTTCTTTCTCATATCTCACTAAACGATAGTAAAGAAAAAGAAAAGCATTAACTCAGAAGGACAAAACAGCTGCAGAAGAGATAATAGCAGCAAAATTTTAAAAACTGGAAAGCAGGTAGATGAGTGATCACTGACTTAGTAAACTTGAGAAAGCTGAATCTTTATGGGCAGTGGGGGAACAAGGCAATTTACACTTTAAACCCAAGAGGCTTAGGTGTAAGTGGACCACTTCCCCCTAGCAATGAGGCGAAAGTAGGTTGCAAGCAGATTTATTGAAAGTTTAAGAGTCCCAGATCCTCTCCCTTCCTCCGTGTAGCCAAGAGAATGTCCTTTCCTCACTCTAGTAGAAGGCTGCAGATTTATTTTCTAGAAGGGCAAAATAGAGAGTCTCTAGAATGGAGGACACTAGGCACAGTTGAGGGCAAGGAGAGCATACTGTCAAGTACTTCCAATTTGTATATAGTTATGTCCATACCCAGTATCATATATCAGTTGATTTAATTCCAAACTTGGAACGTGGGTGATTAAGTCATCACCCCCGTTCTCCCCTAAGTGACAGTTTCTCATTAACTATTTTTCACTGAGTGAGTCATTTGGGTTTTTGGATAACATTTCATTTTTCCTTTCTTTCTTCTCCTGTAATTTAGAAGTTAATTTTCACAGAAAAGAAGAAGGTAGTATAATGATGTTTGAAAGACTGAAAGGTAAATATTTTCTTGGGTATTATACCAGTTTTGTCCCAATGGTTTGACTGACCAACAATTGGTGCTTTAAAAAAAATTATTATTTTGCTAGTTCTGTAGATCTTTAGCACTTGCAAAGTATTTTAGATATTTTGGCCATGGGAGTGGGCGTGGAGTACAAAGATATCTAAAACGTAGTCTTTGCCCTGATGGAAGGGATGAGATTGTAGCATATCAAGTTCAATGTAGCCGTCATTCTTTGTGCACCTGTATACAAGTGTAAGTCTGTGTAAAGATATTTTATTTTGTTATTATTTTATTTATTTTTATTTTTTGAGACAGGGTCTCATTCTGTTGCCCTGGGTAGAGTGCAGTGGCATCACTGTAGCTCACTGCAGCCTCAAACTCCTGGGCCTCAGCCTCCTGAGTAGCTGGGACTACGGTATCTGACTAATTTTCCTGTTTTTAGTAGAGACAAGGTCTTGCTCTTGCTCAGGCTGGTCTTGAACTCCTGAGCTCAAGCAATCCTCCTGCCTTGGCCTCCTAGAGTGCCACAATTACAGGTGTGAGCCACTGTGCTCAGCCTCTGTAAAGATTTTTTTTAAAAAATCTTGTTCCCTACCCTCACAGAGTTTATAATCTAAAATGATCTTTCTCAAATTATATTCTGATGGCCACTAATCTCAGTGAGATATTCCATCTATAAAAGATTTAGTGGTTTAATTTCTTCTCTTTGACAATTAAACAGTATTAAAGGCTTAGGCAAGTGTCTGGCAGATAAACTATTTTAACATTTTTATGCCTTAGTATTTCTTAAATTTATTTCATAGAATAAAACTTTAAGAAATAGCAACCTGTGTAAGAGCATATTGCTTTAAGCCCCATGCAAATAAGATTTGCAGTAAATTATATTTTAATCATCAGCCTTTTTCCCTATGTTTACTCAATATAGATTGCTTAAGAAAAGTTAGACAACCTCCCTCCCATTCTTTGCCTTTCTCCACATAGCCGAGGTTGAATACTTGAGATTTTATTTTCATTTATTGTCCTTCATAAACTATGCTTAGGGGGTCATCATTTTGAATGTGAGACTTTTCTAGTTTCTTAAGGAAAGCTCAACATGTTTTTATATTACATATACCGCAGTTTGTCTTAACACATTCAAAGTTAAAAGGTGCAAGAATCTTTTGTAGATGCTGTCTAATGCTTCTAAATGCAGACTTTTCATTCACTATCTCTATCTTAGGTTGTGACTTTTTCTCACCCAGTTAATTTTTTTTTTTTTTTTAAAGAGAGCTACAGGCCAGACACGGTGGCTCATGCCTGTAATCCTAGCACTTTGGGAGGCCAAGGTGGGAGGATTGCTTGAGACCAGGAGTTTGAGACCATTGTGAGCAAGAGTGAGACCCTGTCTTTATAAAAAATAGAAAAATTAGCTGGGCATGGTGGTACACGCCTGTAGTCTCGGCTACTCGGGAGGCTGGGGCAGGAGGGTTGCTCAAGCCCAGAAGTTTGTGGTTGCAGTAAGCTATGATAGCACCACTACACTCTGGCCCATGTGACAGAGTAAGACCCTGTCTCAAAAAAAAAAAAAAAAAAAAAAAAGGTAGAGCTACAAATTGTTCTTAGGGCTTCTGTGGAACTATTCAGAGTACAATAAGTTAAAGTAGCACACCCATAAACACATTGCATCTAGGATAACAGAATACCTTGATTTATGGAAATAATATTCCTGAGAGGCTGTCTATAAAGTAATTTTTGATGTATAAATTTATTTTCCCTTTTAATTGGGGAAATTAATTGGCTCTAACATACTTTTCAATATGTTTTGTAATTATTGGTCTGCTTCCCTTTGAGGAGTTCTTAGTCTGGTAGTAAGGGACCATGTTTTTAGCTCTGTATTGCTAGGGCTATAAGTGCCTGTTGATTGAAATAAAGAGAATAAATAATGTAATATCATAATTGAAATATTTGGAATCACTTTCTGAAGTGACATGCGAATTGTTTTAGTTATCTCCCAGACCTGACTGCCAGGAGCAGGCTTTCGAATAAAAATAAATGGGGGCGGGGTGGCATTGTGGGCAGCGGAGAAAGTGTCACAGCTGTTCTTCTCGATTTCCTGGCAAGTCTTAGATGATGGTAATACCTGATTCTAAAATACAAAAGATTACGTAGCATAGTGAGGGAGTATATATGGTAATAGAAACCGGAAGGAAGTCATTTGGCTGTCCTGGAGCAAATGCTTAAAAGCATAGAGCAGGGGTTTTCCATTCTATTTAGCAATGCTGTTTATATATTTGAAAGTTAGAGTTAATTTTCTTAAAAAATATCATCAAACTTTTTTATAATTAGATTTAATTCTCACCCAAATACAATATGTATGACTTTATGGCTGTGAGTGTGTGAATGTGTGGAGAGACAGAGAGAGAGAGAGAGGGAGAGATTGATTGATTATAATACAATAATGTAACATAAGCCAAATAATTTAGCCTTGTCAGTGCCAAGGGAATAATTTTAACTCTTGTGGACTACTAAATCTATTTTAGCTGTCTCGTAAAATCAGTATCTCACTTAGCAGCCACAAAGAAACCGATAATACTATAATAAAACTAGCTATAGAATGATAGAATGATTGTTTCAAGTTTTAAGATTATTAACCACAGCTTGACTTACTCATGGAACCAACAGAAGACCTGTGCATCAATTTTCATTTGTTCGATTGGTTTGGGAGCTGCGGGTTGTTTAGTTTCAGTGAATGCTAAAGTTTAGTTGAGATATGATTTCTTTCTCTCTCTCTGTTTTGTTTCTTTTTTTTTTAGACCCTTTCCATGTACCTTAACTTCTTTGATCCTTCATTCTTGAAATTTTGACAGGCTATGTGGTAACTTTATTTTTTAGTCCTCAGGAGGCAAGGATTGAGTGAATCATATATCTCACTTCATAGCACAGTATCAGCATTGGTCTATGCAAGTCCTCTCTCAGCTTTCGAGATCGATTTCTTTTTTTTTTTTTTTTTTTTTGAGACAGAGTCTCGCTGTGTCACCTGGGCTAGAGTGAGTGCCGTGGCATCGTCCTAGCTCACAGCAACCTCAAACTCCTTGGCTCAAGCGATCCTTCTGCCTCAGCCTCCCGAGTAACTGGGACTACAGGCATGCGCCACACCTGGCTAATTTTTTCTATATATTTTTAGTTGTCTGATTAACTTCTTTCTATTTTTAGTAGAGACGGGGGTCTCGTCTCGCTCTTGCTCAGGCTGGTTTCGAACTCCTGAGCTCAAACAATCCGCTCGCCTTGGCCTCCCAGAGTGCTAGGATTACAGGTGTGAGCCACCGCGCCTGGCCTCGATTTCCTTTTTGTCTCCACTTCCCACTTCTGTTCCCATTCCCCTGTAGTTAACTGTTTTAATGTGTCTGGTAAATATGCTATTTATATGCAGTTTTATAAATATGTAGTGCTGCATTTTATGTGTATTGTTAAATTCAGCTAAATGGTATTGTGCTGTATAGTCTTTGTTCTGCTTCTTACTTTCCCCTCTTGGTACTATTTAAGAACCATGTTGCAGTGTACATATCTAGTTCTTTGTTTCTAACTGCCGTCTACTCTTCCTTAAATGATTCGTTCTCTCAGTGGTGGGCATCAGATTATCTTCCACTCCTTAATACCACAAACAATGGAATGAACATCCTTGTACCTGTTCTCTTATGGTCCTATGGGTGAATTTCTTTGGATGTTTACAGAAGAGTGGATTGCTGTGCTTCATTTGACCAAACACTGCCAGATTTGGGCTCTTTGTCAGTGTGTGCAAAGGTTCTTATTTCTCCATTTTCCTGCTAGCACTTAGCTTTATCCAGCTTTCTAATTTTTGCCTATCTGATAGGCTAAAGTGGTATCTTAATGTTTTAATTTATATTCTCCAATTACTAATGAGTTGCAGCATCTCTTTTTACTATCAGGACCATTTAGAATCCCCCCCCCACCCCGTTTGTTATCAGGAACTCATTTATACATATATATTTTTTTATTCTATTTTTTCTTTTATAATTTCAGAATATTATGGGAGTACAAACTTTTAGGATACATATATGCCTTTGCACTGCCTGAGTCAGTGCTACAAGTGTGCTCATGCCCCAGACAGTGTGCACCGCACCCATTAGGTGTGATATACCCATCCCCCCTCCCCTCCCACCTGCCCAAGGATGCCCCTTCCGTGAATTACCTGTTCATATCCTTTGCCCATTTCTTTAATTAGGGTTCCTGTCTTTTCCTGTTTGATTTACAGGAGTCTTTTGTACAGTCTAGAATATTAGCCTGGTATTTTTGCCTTTTCCTCATCTGTTGCAGTATGTTAGTTTTGTCATTGATGCCTTTTGTTGACTAGGACTTAACTTTGATGTAATAAGTCTATAATCTTTTACCTTACGGCATTCTGAGTCTTACTAAATTTAATGAAGATAGTCTACATTTTTAATTATGCATTTTATAATTCACTCTTTCACACTAGGTCTTTAATCCATCTCAGTCTGTCATTGTATATGGCATAGAATAGTAATCCAATTTTATTTCTCTCCATATGGTGAGACTATTTTCCCAACCTTATGAACTAATCTGTGGTGCCACTATTCTTATATATCATGTTCCCGTATTTCCATGGCACTCTCTCTAAGAATTTTAGTCTGTTTATTGCTTATACTGTAGTTGTTTTTTCTCACATTAGTGTCAGCTGTTTTTATTACTCTGCTTTGTGCTGTATCTTAAAATCTGGTAGGGTACGTCGATTTGAAAGATGGAATTTCTCCCTCAAATTAATCTAAAAGGTCAATGTAGTCCCAATTAAATTTCACGTGTTATTTTCTTGAGGAATTTTGTAAACATTCTAAAATTTCAGTGGAAAAATAAGGTCCTTTTCAAAATTGATTTACCCCTTCATTGTCCCCTTACTGCTTAATTTATTTAAGGTCGTCTTACTGCTTTATTTACGTTTATTAAGTTTATTAAATTTAGCATAATTGGCATAGTTTTTCTTGTACCAAATATGGCATTTTATATTTTTCTTATTTTTTAAAATTCTATTTATTTTTTGAGACAGATTCTCACTCTTTCGCTTGGGCTAGAGTGCAGTGGTGTCATCATAGATCGCTGTAGCCTCAAACTCCTGGGCTTGAGCAATCCTTCTGCCTCAGCCTCACAAGCAACTGGGACTACAGGCGTGTGCTACCATGCCTGACTGATTTTTCTATTTTTTGTAGAGACAGGGTCTTGCTCTCTTGCCCAGGCTGGTCTTGAACTCCTGGTCTCAAGTGATCCTCCTGCCTTGGCCTTCCAAAGTGCTGGGATTATAGGCGTGGGCCACCATGTCTAGCTGAATTTTTTTTTTTTAATTTTTCTTTTCTTTTTTTTTTTTGTAGAGACAGGGTCTCACTCTTGCTCAGGCTAGTCTCGAACTCCTGACCTCAAGCGAGCCTCCCTCCTCGGCCTCCCAACGTACTAGGATTGCAGGCGTGAGCTACTGTGCTTGGCCCAAAATTTTTATTGTAGAACAATTTTGTGTTTATAGAAAAATAATGAAGATAATAGAGAAGGTTCCCACTCCTGTTGACAAATTCTTTTGCTTTTTTTCATCTTTGTTTCACCTTCATTCTTGAAGGATATCTTTACTGAATTTGGAATTCTGGATCGATAGTACTTTTCTTTCATCACTTTAAAAATGTTGCTCTAGCATCTTCCATGCTTCCATGATGTCTGATGAGAAATCCACATTTATTTTAATCGTTGTTTTCTTACATGTAATATATCTTTTTCTGGTTGCTTTTAAGAATTTTTTTCCCCCATAATTTTGGTTTTTAGCAGATTGATTATGATGTGTCTCAGTGTGGTTTTCTTTAAGTTTACCCTGTTCGGGGTTCACTGAACTTCTTCCATCTGTGAATTTATGTTTTTCAGTGAGTTTGGGAAATTTGCAGCCATTATTTCTTCAATTACTTTTCTACACCAATTAATTTGTTTTCTTCTCTAATCGCAGTGACATGGATGTTAGGTCTTTTTTTTTTTTTTTTGAGACAGAGTCTCACTCTGTTGCCCAAGCTAGAGTGAGTGCCATGGCGTCAGCCTAGCTCACAGCAACCTCAAACTCCTGGGCTCAAGCGATCCTCCCGCCTCAGCCTCCCAGGTAGCTGGGACTATAGGCATGCGCCACCATGCCTGGCTAATTTTTTCTATATATTTTTTAGTTGTCCAGATAATTTCTTTCTATTTTTTAGTAGAGACGGGGTCTCGCTTTTGCTCAGGCTGATCTTGAACTCCTGAGCTCAAATGATCTGCCTGCTTCGGCCTCCCAGAGTGCTAGGATTATAGGCGTGCGCCACGGCGCCCAGCCTGTTGCTAGGACTTTTGGTGGTGTTTCATAGATCACTGAGATTCTGCTAATTTTTTTTTTTTTCAATCTCTTTTCTTTCTGTTCTTTAGATTGAATCATTCTGTTGATCTTTATGTTCACTGAATTTTTTCCCTATTGCTGCAATTCTACTATTCATGTTGTGTGATCTGTTTTTCCCCTGCCTGTGTGATCTTTGTATCTCACATACTGTACTTTTCTGTTGTAAAATTTCCGTTTGGTTCTTTTAAAAACATTTTTTATTTTGAAATAATTATGGATTTTTATGAAGTTGCAAAGAAATGTATAGAAAGGTCCCATGAACTTCTCCCAATCTCTTCCAGTATTAACATTGTGCGTAACTGTAGTACATTATTAATACAAAGAAACTGACATTGGTACAATCCATGGAGCTTATTCAGATTTCTCCAATTATACCTATGTATGTGTGTGCGTGTGTATATAGTTTTTTGCAGTGTTACCACATGTGTAGTTTCATGTAACTACTACCACAAAATGCAGAAGGTTACCATCATCCATTTATTTCTTTTTTGTGATTTCTGTTTCTCTGCTGAGAACATCTATCTTTCAAGAGTATTTGTCTTTATCTCATGGAGCGCAGTTATAACAACTGGTTTAAAATTCTTTGTTAATTCTATTATTTGTTTAAGTTCAGTTTTAGCTTCTATTGATTGTCTTTCCTCCAAGAATTGGGCTTTTTTTTTTTTTTTTTGGTTCTTTGTATATTCAGTACTTTTGGATTGTGTCTTGGACATGTTAATATTATATTGTGAGACTTTGGGTCCTGTTAAAAATCCCTTGGAGAATGTTGAGGGGTTTTTTGTTTGTTTGTTTTTGTTTTTGTTTGCAGGCAGTCTGGTTAGGTCCAGATCTCAGGTTCGGTCTCAGCTTTTGTGGGTGGTGGTTTCAATGTTACTTCACTTCTCAGTGTTTGCTGGGCTGTTTGGAACCACTCTGCCCATGCACTAACTGGGTTAGTCTGGGACTTGAGCAGTATCTTATATCAGGTCTCAAAGCTTTTGCTGTCTGCCTTTGGAACTGTTGTACACACATGAGCTAAGTCTTAGGCTCGAGTAAGACTTGTGTTTGTTCGTGTGTAGAATTGGGGATCCCCTTTTCCAGCTTCCTCTTGTTTGGCATATCTCCTCATTGTTGAGTGAGGGACCCCTTTTCCCAGCATAGTCCTGTGACTAGGCCAGACCTCCGGGTAGGGTCAGCAGAGGAAAACAAAGGAAGAAAAGAAAAAAAAGGAGAATTTACCCTGTACTGTTTGGCTTGTTTGAAAACGCTCTCTTTCAGTCCTCTGGCCAGGCCAAGGGAGTTTCTCTCAGCACTTTTAGTGTATGTGTCCCCTGTGCTGTTTTGTAAATTGGGCCGCCAGGACCAGGGTCAAAGCCAGGAGATGAAAGAGTGAAAAACAAAATAGACAGGAAACTCCCCAGTTCTGTAATCCTTCAGTTCTGACTCCCCCTCCTATTTGCCTGCTATTTTTACTCTTCTTAGTCCTCAGCTAGTTGCTTATTGTATTTAGTTCAGAGTTTTTAATTATAGTCAGTGGGAGAGAGAGGCTGTTAGTGGGCTTCCTTCTTGGCTGACACCGTAAGTCTATTTCGTATCATTTTTTTAAAACTCTAAAATTTTGATAAAATAATTTCACAAAATTTGCAGGAAATCAAACTTTGTATGAATGGGTTAAAAGGACACTGCCTGCTTATCCCAAATTAGAGCAAAGTACTGATAAGCCTTGCTTTAAAGTGCTTTGTCAATTTTTTTCTCCGTAAAAATTTTTCTTCCCTAGTCATGCTTCCCTTCCCTCTCAAGTAATTCGAAATAGTCTCTGAGTTGCGTGATGAAAATTGTGTTGATAGAGTATAATTTGTTAATTTCAGGGTAGATAAAGTATCAAGTAATAGAGAAACTAGTTAATGACACTTTTTTTGTGGAAGCAGAGAACTAGCTGGTACTCAATATACGTTTTCCGTGGAACTGCCTCTCCGTCTGGGGAGAGCCTTGAACTGTTATTCACCAGTGTGTTCTATCTCGTGGGGAGATTTGAGAGGTGGGCCGGGTGTGCACCTTTTGGTAGGCCAAACAAATTAGGTTGTTTTACTGTGACATGTTAAGTGACTTTTTGTTATTGAAAACCAAGGCTGTGTTATGTGGTTGGTAATGTGGTTTTTAGCATACCAGACATTTGCAGGTGGAATGGAATGTGTATGTTAATTCCACCATCCTGAACCTTTGGGCCCCTTCTGTTGGCCTGCTGTCTTGTCACAGTTATTTTCAGTGAGTTTATGGGGAGGCTGACACTCCAACACCTTCGTAGATGGCAAAGATTGCTTAGCCTCACTGTGGGCCAACAGACTCTTTTTTTTTTTCAGTATTGCATTTAACCAAATCATGGCTTGAGAGTCAGCTGTGTTTTATAAAAATACACTCCATCTTTAAATAAACTATAATTATTAAGAGCTGTTATAAATATCAGATAAATGTTGATCTCTTTAAAGATTTTGCTTTCGCAGTTTTTATAATTGCTATTTTAAGAGTTACATAGATATCAAATAAAATACTAGTCTTTTAATGTATTTTATTTGTACATGTTTTTATATTTATTATGAAACTAATAAGTTTAAAAATCATCTAACTTGCAAGGAGAAATTAACAACTGAAGTTCTCCTGTGTTGACATCTGCTACTAGTTGTTAAACTTAGAAGTCTTTTGTGGTTTGGTTGTAGAAACTTGTCATTTTTATGAATGAAGTTCTCTGATTCCTTTATGAGATTCAGTTTTTTGGGGTTTTGCTGTGTCATGATTTCTTTATCACTTCTGAAAATCAACTTTAGAAGATTTTCCACATCCTGATTCAGAATGAGAAGAAGTTTTATGATTTTCCTTTAGATATTATTTAAAATCTTGATATCTCGAAAAACGGATGTGGGGAGTTTGTCTTGTATTCTGTAGTGTGTAATATGTGTGTATATATATGTATATATATATTTTCTGTATGTATGTGGGTGTTTGTATATGTATATATATTTGAATACCCAGCATGTTCTAGATGTATTAACTGGATCAGCAAATATTTGAGGACCTACTAAGTGCAAACATTGTTTACATGAGACAGTGCTGACATTTTAAGGAGTAAAGATGTAGGCACATAGTATATGCATATATGGTGCATAAACAAATAATTTTTGACAATACTTCAGGTTACTGGGAGCCTTCCTTTGAGTGAGTAGCTTTAGGTTTGTAAGACAGTTCTCAAAAGTTGGCTTCATTCTCTCAAAAAAGCTTTTATTATTGCTTAACTATTTAGTAGATACTGGATGTAGCAAAATGACTATGACCTAGCTCCCGTGGGCAAAGAGCTCATAGTCTAATCAGGAACTGATTTGTAATAAAAGGGAAATTAAAATATGATTGTAGGTTGAGGTAAGTGATAATAGGGGTATGAAAAGAAAACGCCATGGCAACATAGGAGAGGGGTTGGGGAAGGATGAGGTTTTCAGGAAAGGCCTCACAGAGGATATTATTGTTAGCAGCCTGTTGAACGACTTGGCTGTAGGTACATGGGAGTCAATTCTCTGTGACCCTTGGAACCTAGGCCTTTTAATTATTTGTATAACTTTAACATGTATCCAGCACTGGAATTTTATTTGAAAGATGCATCTGTCTTTTCAGTTCAACTTTTAGTTTAACTATTCCTTTAGGAAAAGATATTTAGGGATGCAGCTATATGACAGCAATGCAAAAAGTTTGCTCTTTAGAGTTCATTACAACATAGCTCCAGTTATTCTGCTTTGCTTACATTGTTCTTTGCTCTTTAACACAAAATATTTCTCATTTGTCTTCATCCAATCTATAAAAATAAAGGTAACTATTAAAACAATCACAAACTTGGATCCGTTTTACTTTATCATCCTCATATGTCTTCCTTTTCTCTTGAAAGCTAAGATGTCCATTACATGCTCATGTAAAAATATTACCCCCAGACTAAGACTATAGTTACTTCAAACTGCTGAGTATGTGTACCCCACCCCCACCTTTAAAAATTACACCTTATAGGAGATTGTGGTAATTTTCACTTGTATATTGGGGGAAGTTAATATATATTTCCTAGAAGAAAAAATATTTTGCAATAAGGGGAACTGAAAGCATTTGCTAAGGAGAAGTTAAGGGTTGCTAAACTTGTGGCATGCTGGATTGGTGGTGTGCTGAGAATGCTTTTGCAACAGTTTGATTCAGCAAACGTTTTACTGAATGCTGTGGGCAAAGGACTTCTGCTAGACCCTTTGAGGGATAAGAAAATGAACAAAACACAGGCTCTGTTTTGTTGAAAAGACCTTGCACTTTACTGCACTGTTTCTGAATCTCCTCTCTTTCGTTCTCCTTCTTTGCCATTCCCCAGATAATGAAAATTGGAGCTCTAATTTATCAATTCTGTAAGCTGAAAAGTATGTAAAATGAGTTTTCTTAAAATGTTGGTTACAGGTTGTCCTTTGTGCCAACACAACTTAGAATAACAGAAAACATTTTGGTGTCTCAGTGGCTCTTTCCATAAATTAACATTTACTTAAGTGAATGCTTTTCATGGAGCATCATGATCCCGCCCCTCTCATGCTGTGTGTCTTCATGGACAGTATTAAATCAGATCTGAGCAGCTCTAGGAGACAGTTGGGAGTTTGAGAATATGCCCAGTGTCAGCATCTTGGCTAGGGTGTGCTGTTAAAACAAAGAACTCTCTTGGCACTCAAAAACTGATTAGGCATGTACCATTCTACATGTGAGCTCTAATAAATAAAGCCACATAGGGTGTTCTGTGTTTCATTTGGGCTGAACTAAATAGTTAAGTATCCTTTTAGGCTTCCCCCTAAATCTACTGTGACTATTAGCACATAATCCAAAAGAAGTAAATCCTATAAAATCTCCAAATACAGCCAGTTATTCAGAAGCCAGAGTTCTGGCTTCATCAGCCAC
This sequence comes from Indri indri, assembly GCA_004363605.1. Taxonomy (NCBI): domain Eukaryota; kingdom Metazoa; phylum Chordata; class Mammalia; order Primates; family Indriidae; genus Indri; species Indri indri. The sequence continues at coordinate 14,895 of RJWJ010035173.1, forward strand.
AACACTCAGTTTCATTAAACAGATAACTGCTTGAACACCTACTAGTAATAGTAAAACTCTATGCTGGGTGCTTCAGGGTGTAAAGAGACAAATAAGATTGAGTACCTATCAAGTAACTTACAGATCTGGTGGAGCACCCTGCTCTCGTTTCAATGCCATCCCATTCTAACTCCCGTTTCTTCCTAGCCTATACCTAGTCTGCAGCCACCTACAACTCAGTGTTGAGACAGACCCCTTCAATATGTTTATTACAACACAATCTGTATAACCTTATCGTTAATGTACAGTAGATGTTGGAAACAGTAGAGGAAATGTGCCTCGAGCCCTGGACAGTGTCTGTAATGATTGATGGAAAAACTCGTAGTACTAATCACTTGAGGTATTGTTTCAGGGCAATTTTATTTTTCTAATGGAGTCCCACAATTAGCATCGTTCAAACAGGCTGAACCCAGACGGAGGCAGTCTTTAAAAATGGTTAATCTAGGCCGGGTGCGGTGGCTCACGCCTGTAATCCTAGCACTCTGGGAGGCCAAGGCGGGCGGATCGTTCTGAGCTCAGGAGTTCGAGACCAGCCTGAGCCAAGAGCGAGACCCCGTCTCTACCAAAAAATAGAAAGAAATTAATTGGACAGCTAAAAATATATATAGAAAAAATTAGCCGGGCATGGTGGCGCGTGCCTGTAGTCCCAGCTACTTGGGAGGCTGAGGCAGAAGGATTGCTTGAGCCCAGGAGTTTGAGGTTGCTGTGAGCTAGGCTGATGCCATGGCATTTGCCCCAGGCAAGAGAGTGAGGCTCTGTCTCAAAAAAAAAAAATAAAAAAAAAAAATAAAAAAAAAATGGTTAATCTAATTTTGTTTCCTTTCTCTGCAGAATGTATTTCCCCTTCCTCAGACTAAAAATGGCACAGTGTGATGTATGATAATGTAGAGCTATTTTGCATGAAATCAGTAAATTCATTTGTTCAAATAATTTGTCTTTTCAAGTATATTTAAAGTGACCAGAGATAAATATTTATGAATCATATTTAAGTATTTTGGAGATGTTTTTCTTAAGAATAGAATTATGTTGTGATTACCTTGGTTATGTTTGATAATACTAAGAATTCTTAGAAATCTTTTCCAAAATCTTACAATATGAAAGTGGATGGAACATTCAGAATTAATTCCAGCCACAATGATGTCTTTTTTTTTTTTTGAGACAGAGTCTCACTCTTTTGCCCGGGCTAGAGTGAGTGCCGTGGCATCAGCCCGGCTCACAGCAACCTCAAACTCCTGGGCTCAAGCGATCCTTCTGCCTCAGCCTCCCAAGTAGCTGGGACTACAGGCATGCACCACCATGCCCAGCTAATTTTTTTTTATGTATTTTTAGTTGTCCGATTAACTTCTTTCTAATTTTTAGTAAAGACGGGGTCTCGCTCTTGCTCAGGCTGGTCTCGAACTCCTGAGCTCAAACAATCCGCCCGCCTCGGCCTCCCAGAGTGCTAGGATTACAGGCGTGAGCCACTGTGCCTGGCCCAGAATGATGTCTTTAATGTTGGTAGTTTCTTGCCTGCTTCATTTTATAAACAAATGTGAAGTACAATACCCTCTGTATCAAAATACATGTGAAACTTCCCTGTAAAAGGAAGACAGGGAACTAAGGTAGCCTTCTAAAAAATCTTGAATTATTTTACTAGGATTATAGTAGGTTGATTAGATTAGATTAATCTACAATTAGGTTATTGTTTAGTTAAACCTGATGTTAGGATCTGGAAGTGGGGAGAGCGCAATCAGTAGCATCTCTCTTTTCCACCCAGGTTCTGGATAAATTGGAAAAAACTAAAGGATTAACAGATGAGGGCTATAGTATCACCTTTATTATTGATAAAGGTGAAAGTAACGGAAGCAGCTTAATGTTAGAGCCAAATTGGCTTGCTAATG